>OX401405.1:23196495-23478995 GCA_947846245.1 Cerastoderma edule | reverse complement strand
TGACTTGACAAGACCTTATGGGCAGTTGCGTATGGGGACTTCCTCTACATTAAGAAACGTGTATATTTCAAATAATGTCAACGCGACGAAAAAATCCGTATAATTATTTAAAAAGTATATATTTAACTGGAAAAGGACTCAAGTCGTTTTCAACAGTTGTTAATGTTGTATCACGATTACCAGTGTGCCTTTCTATGCCTCACCGTAATTATTATTGGGTATCTCACATACGTTTTTCACTCATTAAGTCAAGTAACAATACCTCATTTTAATGATAACTACCAGAATGGACAGATTAGGACACATAGAACCATCGGTATATGTTGGTAGGTTGGGTGGATACCTATCATTCAATTTAACGTTGAAATGTGAACGAATTAAACGTTGGGAATAAGACAGCCCGAACCTATGTCCTAGCTATGGGCATAAGTACGCACTCCTGCATTGGACTCTAACGGACTGATCATGCATCTCGATCTGTTCCTTGGTTCCGGTTGGCAACATTGAAAACAACTGAAAAACATTGAAGGAAGAATCTAAATCATCAAGAGAACATGACAATCTAAATGATAATTGAGTATGTACTAAACAGGCATTCAACAAAACCTCACTTTATTTTATCTACTAAAGAAGATTTTGAAACCTCTGTGACATAATGATGAATTGCTCGCTATGAGCAATTCATCCTTGTGTCAAAGTGGTTTCAATATTTGTCTGACGTAGACGACATACTAGGGTAAGATTAACCATCGGCTGTGGGCTCGAAGAGATCAAGTTAATCGGTTAATACGGGTTCATGTTGATTTTACAATTCAAATTCTAAATATACATAAATATACAATACATTTTGAGGAAAGGACATTCGAGGCCGGCCTCGGTGTATAAATGATCTTGTTTGGCAGCCTAACCATCTGTATACGATTTCAAACTCTAATATTTATGCAAGCCGCTCTGCAGAAAGAACATCCGAAGCATCGTCCCGATGTCGTAAAATGATCTTGTTTTGGCTAAAGATCCGTTTACAATTTCAAATTAGTATGCACTAAACATTTATTTGACCTATTATAGTATTAAAGTTTTGAATATCAAGGTCTTGAGGTAGTCAAACGTCAAGCATGACCAATTTAACACACTTTTATAGATGCCAGGTCTTGAAAGATATATACATATTTTGTATCTGTCGCTTCTCGGGGTGGTCAATGGTTTAACACTCTTATTGGTCGATCGCCCACTGGGTCAAACAGTGTTCATTGTTCATACACATACAACACGCAGAGGCAATGCATTCTTCTTAATTTGCTACATATTGGCTACAGGCATTCATAGTATCGTTTATCTAACGCACAAGATTAACAAAGGTTAACACGCTTTCATTCGGTACTCTCGGATAGGTACGTCATTCTCCGGAGCGTCTTGACTTATCTTAGAGACATCTTGCTTAACCCTTTACCAAACGCCAAGTTTTCGACTCTCCCAAATTGAAAGAGTTTGCAGACGACATTTCAAAATGTGATGAAATTGAAAAATAATCTTCTGATAGGGCAGAAAACATTGTAGAAAAGAAGAAATTGCTCGTTAAGAGCAATTTGTCCTTTTCCCACAACGTCTTTTCAGAGTCGTCTGCAACGTTATTGTTTGGTAATCGGTTAAGCTGTAAACACTTTGATAGTACGGGCGATTACTCTAATCTTTGTATTAAACAAAATAAAATCTATAGGACAGAGCTAATCATAACCAAAGGGGTCTTTACTAATCATCAGGGGGTCAATACTATGTTATTGTATTATATTAGTATTGACCGACAGGATAAGATCAAACCCCTGTGATTTCTAATCAAAGAAGGGATCAGCAATAATTCGACATGTATCTGATTTAACAGTGACGCCAAACCTTATGTTTCAACACATAAGAAGGGTTTAAAATTTATGGTCCCCTGGTTCCCTGGCTCATTAACTAGGTCTGTAGATCAAACAGTATATAACATCTAATCGGGAAACCAGGAATCTGTGTGAGAAATTCCTGTTGAAATGGTTCCCGTGCGCATCGACAAGCCAGCAGGGTTTAAAATACGAAATCAAACGGGCTATGAGACTGTGTTTCGCTCCGATTCACAGCGTTTCGGTTGTGTGCCATAAATAATTCAAATTTGAAATTCAAATATATACAATATACAACTAGTATATGTATATATGGGTTTTACATCACATCAACATTATTTCAGTTATGTAGCGATGCCCGACTCTTAATGATGGAGGAAGACCCCATACTCAACTGCCCACAAGGGCTGGTCAAGCCGGGTAGAACCATCGGCATTCCATAAGTCAGTCGGGAGACTGCCTCTCATGAAAATCCAAACCCCTCTCAGGATTTGAACCCACGCGGAGAGGGGCCATGTATACAACTAGTACTGAACGGATTGGCTGTACGGTCGTGTATGTATTATTGCGAGCACAGTTTATATTCACTTACATTGAGAGACAGGTCTCTCTAAAGATGACGTACGTAGAGTTTACAATAAGGTTAATAGCTTTAGAAATCAGCTTTCCGGGTAAGAGCCATCAGTCGACGTGCGCGCATGTCCAAAACAGTCGTTCTTCGACTGCGATTTCTCTGTCGAATATTAGACGTAACGCTGTTATAATGCATGGGTTATCGTATTTTACCCAAACCGTAAAGTTGGTGGTTAACTCATGATTGGTCCATAATGTGGCTATCATTTGCATAAGAAGGTGAAAAGGCAAAAGCCCATGTGGCGTGGCCACCATCTTCGTACGTATGATCGTAAACACTTGTCACGTGATATCCCAGCCAGAACGAGGGACTTACGACTTTTGTTTGAACAGCGCATAACAAGAAGATTACCCTCTTTTTGATTATTGTCACAGTGAATTAAACTTGGTCATATAGAATACCTGAGCAGTTGGTAATATTTTTCTTAATCTTATGAATTGCCATATGATTAATTCAGTTTTTAATCATCCATCATCACATTTCGTGCCTTTACCCTTTACCCAGTACGGACATTTGTTACCCCATACTGATGTTTAATGTATCAGATGAGTATCACGTTATACAGAACAATATGAAATTTTACATTGAATTTTTTAAAAACTTATCATGGAAACTCCAAACAAAAATATTAGTTATAAGTATTCTGTAACTAGGCCGCAATAGTTTCACAAAGAAATAACATATTAATTATTTCTTTTTCAAACAAGTGTGTATGGAATTGCATGTCCATAAAAGAAGCGGTTTTCCTCTTCCAAGCTCTGACATAAACTGGTTTGACCACAATTGGACAATAAACGCAATGGGCAATTAACTAACGATGTATAACTATAAAAAATACAACATTGTTTAAAGAAAGATTGCCCTCTCTCCGGTTTGACTTCAGAAGTCGGTCGACCCCGGATCGCGTGATGTTGTAAACAAACCGGATGATGAAATTCACTGTTGTCGTTTTGAAACGTTCAAACTATAAAACGCATGCAAACATATGGTGACTGGTACCTCGACTCGCAACCTTGCGAGATTACAATCCGAAGTATCAGCAACCGTGCGCCTGTATGCGTTTACTTTGTTGATCGTGATATGGCTGTTTACCTGTAAATTTCACCTGCCGTCGTCTGACTGAGTTTT
The DNA here is from genome assembly GCA_947846245.1 of Cerastoderma edule. Lineage (NCBI taxonomy): Eukaryota > Metazoa > Mollusca > Bivalvia > Cardiida > Cardiidae > Cerastoderma > Cerastoderma edule. The sequence continues at coordinate 23,475,356 of OX401405.1, read as the reverse complement.
AACCAATCAGACTGAAGCTGTATACGTGTTCAAATCTACGTCGGCTGTAAATAAAATATTGTGTTTAATCGCGTCATCATAAAACAAAGTACTGCGGTACATGCGAGAAATGGCGCACTTGAAGCAATATGAAGCACAGGATGAGTGAGCGATGTCCACTTTGTCTAATTGGTGATAACGCCCCTCCATTGAACAAATCTGATAACGATGTAAGGGAATTTAAAGCTTCTTATTCGCAAATGTGAGGAAATTTGGAAGTTAAGGTTAATTTCTTTACAAGCGAACAGAAACTGTTCGTTCGAACGATATGCATCGGTGAATTGGCATTGGAATAAATACTAGCTAACTTTTTTTTTTATCGTTTTTAGAGCCGTTATACAAATATTTATGTTTTTTCTTAATCCAAAAGCGTTGCAATGGGTTAGAGATCTAGCACGTATAGACTGTACATACTTAAGCCATACTTAGATCTTTTACGCTTCATGAATTAATTATACTTTCAATGGCTACTTTCAACAAATAGCATACACCAATCCAAAACTGTATGTTTAATTTTATTATATTTTGACTTTCAAATTGTCTCATATGTGAACAAGCAACTTTTAAATCTGACGCAGAGAATTAGTAACATTGAATGTTACCCCGGATCAAAATCAAAAGAGACGTGCTGGAGGCAAAGGTTAATCCGAAAAGACTTCGTAAGCAAGGGGTTTTACAAATTTATAGGAATTTGCCAGCGCTCTTGTCCACCTTTCAACAGAAAAGCATATAAAGAAAAATAAGAAAGTTGAATTGTGAAACATACAATGATTGGATCATTGATATTTTAGGTATCCCTGGGTTAGATTGCAGAGACGTGAAGAGACGTGAAGGAACTGCTTATACTGGATAATTTTGTACCCATGCGAGTTGACTATTTAGGTCATGCCTGTGATTTCCTCCAACTATCAACAGGTGTCATAAGAGTACTTTTAAAACAATAACAAAAACAAACTATTTATAAAGTGTAAGGGATTTATTTTGGATAAGCCATTTGATTTATACCTCTCAAGAAGCAATTCATCTACGCGGAATAAAGCCCTATAAAAAACATGAAACTAATTTGACAATGAAAACAATTGCAATACGTCTTTACTACGAGCAAATATACTTTTACTATGGTGCTTTCAAATTTCATTTGATAAAAAAAAGACAAAAACGATTCGTTATATTTTTGGGTGCACATATCTTAAAAGTCGTCTGTGTCTAAGGAATGGTTGAAAAGTTACAGCGATATTTTTCATCAACGGTTCGTCAAGTCCACAACACTCTTTTAAAGGTATTTTTCACAAATAATTCTCGGTAGGTCACAAATGTCAAAATCGTGATTAAATCAATCCTCGTAACTAAAATTAAGACTTTTTGATATTTCTACGGTAAAGTTACTGAAAGTCTGCGTTTTATTTAGAAAAGTGAACTATCAATCTTTTCAGTGCTTTGATAGCAAATCCTTACCAATTTGACGATTCGCATGCAGGGAATAAGGTATGCACATGCACAGTAAACCATTTGTGAGACTCACATGATGTACCTTGATCATTGTTTACAATGTAAACCGTTTAAACAGTTTACTATATCTGTAAGATGGATATTCTATATTTCCATCACAATCTTGTATTAAGGTCTGATAAGTACATCCTTATATAGTTTTATGTAACGCTATAGATCTCTGATGTCATTGTATCTATAGAAGACATTTTATCTAAAATAGATGAATTCCCCAATCTTTGAGATAGCTCTTTTAATACAGACAATAACAAAACAATTGCTTAGCTTTTGCATTCAGGTCCTACACCCACTTATAGAATTGCAGGCGATATAGCGAATGTAAATGCAAGACTATAGTAAGTGCTTCACAAACGTGAAGCACTTACTATAGTCTTGCATTGAACCCTCAATATATACGTCACATACGATTCCCCCTTTTTTACAGGAGATACGTTTTGTAATGTTCCGACCGGCGAGTTTTACAAGCCTTCCATGTTGACACGTAGAGGAGGTATGTGGTACTAGAAGCTGGGTCAAGGGAAACAAGTACGAGGGAGGGGTCATGTCATATAGTTTACAAGTTGACGTTGTTTTGATCGGGGCTCCACGCCGAGCCCAATCGTAACTACTCGGGTATTTCCGTGACCTGAAAAATCCACCTCGTATTACAAGTGTGGGGTTACAAATCTTGTGTCAAATGTCTCGGCTAGTAACACATTTCCTATGAACGTCCACGTTGAGTTGTTCAACATATAGTACATGAAGTGTTGAACATCATTTAAAACTACTATTTTGGGATGTTTGGGTAGGTAACTCATACGTAATAGGAAAATAATAAGTATTTTTGTTTCCTCAATCGAATAAGATGACTATTTAGATATTGCGTTTGACATTTTCATTTGAAGTGCAGCGAAAGCAGCCTTGCGATTAGACAAACAACAGCTTCCAAATTATGTCAGAGGTGTTTTCATTGGATAAACCCGATGTGTTCAGATTGCGCCGAGCCATGTTCAAGAAACGGGTCCATTGTGCATTCGTAAGCTGATTCTCCGGTACACACCCTCACACATCTTTAAGCTTGGGGACCAGAGACACAACGATCAGTTGCAGCCCGTTTTTGAACAACAATCGATTGCAACATTGTGACAGTCATTTCGCGGCCTATTTTAGTTAACTTTGATAACTGATCAAATTAGTCTATGCACGTCCATTTAAGATACGAGTTAATAGTTATTGGTTGGTCAGTTGGTTTGATGGTTGGTTAGTTGGCTTTCTGGCTTGCTGGTTGGTTTGTTTGATGGTTGGTTGGCTGGCTAACTTGCTGGTTGGCTTTTTGATTGGTTTGTTTGTTCGTTTGCTGGCTGGCTGGCCTGCTGGTTGGTTTGTTATGTGGTTGGCTGGCTGACTGGCTGACTGGCTGACTGGCTGGCTGGCTGGCTGGCTGGCTGGCTGGCTGGCTGGCTGGCTGGCTGGCTGGCTGGCTGGCTGGCTGGCTGGCTGGCTGGCTGGCTGGCTGGCTGGCTGGCTGGCTGGCTGGCTGGGCTGGCTGGCTGGCTGGCTGGCTGGCTGGCTGGCTGGCTGGCTGGCTGGCTGGCTGGCTGGCTCTGGCTGGCTGGCTGGCTGGCTGGCTGGCTGGCTGGCTGGCTGGCTGCTGGCTGGCTGGCTGGCTGGCTGGCTGGCTGGCTGGCTGGCTGGCTGGCTGGCTGGCTGGCTGGCTGGCTGGCTGGCTGGCTGGCTGGCTGGCTGGCTGGCTGGCTGGCTGGCTGGCTGGCTGGCTGGCTGGCTGGCTGGCTGGCTGGCTGGCTGGCTGGCTGGCTGGCTGGCTGGCTGGCTGGCTGGCTGGCTGGCTGGCTGGCTGGCTGGCTGGCTGGCTGGCTGGCTGGCTGGCTGGCTGGCTGGCTGGCTGGCTGGCTGGCTGGCTGGCTGGCTGGCTGGCTGGCTGGCTGGCTGGCTGGCTGGCTGGCTGGCTGGCTGGCTGGCTGGCTGGCTGGCTGGCTGGCTGGCTGGCTGGCTGGCTGGCTGGCTGGCTGGCTGGCTGGCTGGCTGGCTGGCTGGCTGGCTGGCTGGCTGGCTGGCTGGCTGGCTGGCTGGCTGGCTGGCTGGCTGGCTGGCTGGCTGGCTGGCTGGCTGGATTGACGTATGTGTGGTTGGATAGGTGGATTCATGGATGGTTGGATGTTCAGTTAGAAATTTTCGGTTCGACGGCCATTGGTTTTAGCTTTCGAGAATTGGTGGAGATTAAAATACGTTACAGAACTTGTGTCACAATCGTAGAAAATCTAAATACTGAAACTATTCATATCCTACTTCCAAGCAAGGGTGTCCTTCCTTGTAGGGAAATAAATTTATCTCTTATTCTTTTCTCGGTCAACAGAAGGCTTGTTATTTTATCACAAGACAATAAACAAACTGCGAATATTTATTTCATCTGACAAGTACATGCTACACAGTCGTAATCGCATACAAGCAGAATAACGGTATTACAACGTCGACTAGTTTGGAAGAAGGTCGATACAACGTGTTTTTTTTTTTTGTCTTGTTTTCTTGTTGCTTTGTGAAAAACTATAGAAAGTCCTGCACATTCGGGAATGTCTTACTATAGTATTGCACTAGGGCCGCCGTTTTAAAAATGTTCCAAATTTAGTGCCAGGAGCAAAACGTGGTTATCAGAACTTTAATAAATATACAGACAATTGAAGATTAAGCCACCAGGACTAAGTGCAAATATTAGAAAGAGTACTATTACATTTATTTTAGCCTGTACTAGATAGTTCTAGATAACGATGTAGATAATGTTGAGAAAAAATATATAGAAAAGGTAGAAAATACACGTTATTTTATGCCGGGCTTGGGCCTGACAACTTTTGGAAATTGCATTGTTGGACTTTGGGGGTAACCTGGATGATTTAAAGCAATTTCCAATTGGAAAGGTGCCTATTATAATCAATTATCATCTGATACTTATGTCACCGTGGTTTCTAAAGATCTCTAAAGAATGTGCATCAAAGTTGGTAACTATCGATTTTGGAGTTCACATGGTTAGCAATATTTCCGTTGGTTAATATATCATGACGTCATGCATCTGCCAGGCTAACTTCCGGGTCGCAAGGACACTATGAATTTGTGCGATTATGAAAATCGAAGCATTCTGATTTAAATATTCTTCCAATAGCTACATCAAATTGTAAATCAAACAAGAATATAAAAACTGTATTTTTTCAACGACATTTTATTTTGACTTTCAAATTTTCTTTCCTGTGATTAAACACCTATGAATCTGATGAGGATACAACGTTGACAACCCTTTCTTTCTATGTATCAAAATTACCCAAGCATATTTAAACTCAACTAATTTTTAAAACGGACTCACACTATTCTTGTAGAATCATTATTGAACTTTCTTTTTTAAAGATAGTTTACGCATAATACTGATGATCGTTTTGGCAACAGCCCAACTTATTTTGAATTGTTCCACATGTTTACTGAAATAGAATTGTATCTCATATCATTGTAGTTCTTATTGTATTTGTATTGTTTTGTACTGTTGTGTATTGTTGTGTATTGTATTGTAAGAAGTTCCACTTGAAATCTTAATTGATTAATTTGTCTGTAAATAGTAATATCAAATATTTTTTCTCCACGTGTCCGTATAATTGTTATGAAGAAAATTTCAGTAAAAATGCACAAGCCCATTAAGGCTTTTGGACAAGCTTGGCACCACGGACATTCTATCTTGCCGACCCAGGTCGCAAATGGGCTTGAATTTGATAGTGTCATCACAGACTGGTGGCAGATTCAATAAGATCAGGTTGTTGCTGACTATCAATTGTTTGTTATATTTGAGAACTAATTGATGACGCGGTGGATTCAGATAATTACTGGTCAATAACCCGAAAACTCTTTCAGGCACCATTGGGTCCTTAGAAACCCAATTGCCAAGCAGAAATCCACAGTGTAGTACATGTGTATTATATTAAGCGATTAAGTTTTTATATCAATAAACTATTTGAAAACTTGATAAACCGGAAAGGTGTTTAGTCTTATTGAGTGCTGACCTTTTTGTGTTCTCATGTTTGGTGCGAATGACGTTGGCAAATCTAGGTTTCACGGGGTGCCATTAACAACATCGAACTCAGTCACAGTGCTTTCTAAAACCGTCGGTATCAAATACGTGCACAGAAGCTTATATAAAACTCAGAGAATACGACTCTATTACCATACACTCAGTCATAGTTGATTAACATATATATAACTACCTGTGCAAAGGTACGTTTTCCTATAAGTGGTTGAATTTCTCGGTTCAGATCAGTTTTGAGGCAAATAATACGGTATATAACGGGGTGTACGTTTAGTATATTTCCCGGGGTTTGTACTTGCTTCAAGGTTTGTCAGAAAATGTGTATCTTACATGACCCAAGGTCGTGCGATGTGCATTTTTTTTCTCATGCAATAAGAATCAAATGCAAACACCGGGAAGAACAAAACGCCTTCCTTTTCTTTTATTATGTACATATACTAAGTCATATATGAACAATATTTCTTAGCAACATTCATTGTTTTAAACCATAAAAATCAACAAAATACTTAACATGTTTAAATGGTTTTGTATATGATTGGCGGGTGAAAATTTTACATGGTAGGCATATTACAGCTTTCTTTTCGTCGTATGTGATTTGGTCATCGCGAAAAGTATGTATTCGCGCCAGAATAATCACTGTAAGGCAAATTCGAGACCATGTGTCTCGTATCGAGAGAATGGTTTGATTAACGTTTTCTTCTAAATAAAGTTAGACATGCTCATTTACGCCCTTGAAGGGGATCGAATTAAAAGCGTTGCATAAGATTGAATCATTGCAATGGGGAACAAGTTATCATGTTGCCTTAAGTTGCAGGGTACCGTTTTACTAAACAACTTACGGAAAATGTTTGCGTAAGTAATAATTGATAAACATGGATAGTATCTTCAATGAAAGTACAATGTTGCAATGTGGCACTTCATTGGAAGCGTCTCGGAGAGACGATTCCAATGATGTGTCACTTTGCAATATTGCTTCACCCAATATTGAATTAAGAGGAAATGGTGTTTTAGACTTACGCAAATCTTAAGCGTAAAGTGTTTAGTAAAACGGTACCCAGTTCTCCATTGAATTATCATGAGTGGCGGATTCAATTGTCTGTATTGCCCAGTTTGTCCGAAACCATTAACGGGCAGACAAGGGATTTTTACTGAAATTCATTATAAAGCTACTACACATACGAGTGCATGTAAGAATATGGCATTTACGGACAAGTAAATCAGCCTCAGATTTCATCAACCTTGGTAATAGTTTGGTAAGGTTATTTGTGCAATTTGGGTTAAATTGAAAGCCGCTAATGATGGTTCTTGTACCCTGAGAGCGAAAAAATATTTTTCGGAATAGTTGGCTATACCCCCATCCCCCGACTTATCCGGGTGCAAGAATGACCTCCGAAGGTCAGAGTGTAATCTGGTACTTTGATCCGATAACAGTCACGTGACTAATGACGCACATTGCGCATGTAGGTGGTTTTATTCGAGAACGTCACGATGTTCTATTTATGGGGTATCGGGTTTGCGCGGAAACCCTTGTCTGTGGAGAATGACATTCGGGGAATAATTGGCTTTAACTAAGCGGAGCTAAATACTCTTTCTTTATTATAGGTAGATTTTAGAGTATATCAACAAAATACTTTGTTACGTGGTCTTTGGCCAAGATCAAGGGTGTTATCTTACCAATACTAGACCAGCTCATATTCTCGCAAAAAATGCAAGAACTAATGAGATTAGTCTTGACACCATGCAGAACTGGTTTGTTTTGTTTACATGGGGTAAGTACCGTTTTCTCAGTGTTTTGATGTTGCATAACGTCTGAGTAAAATACAAGGGAGGCGATTCATTGAGGACAAGCATGCATATGTAGGCCAATCTGAACACATCGGGTTTATCCAGTAGAAAACACCTCTGAAATAATAGGGATGACGCCATATTGTTTCCCGCGAGAATGACGTCACTTTCTTTCGTTTCTAAAAATAGATCTTGACTGTAAAATCCAAAAAGTCGTTAAATTTGATTGAGGAAACAAGTATACATGTCACAACAACAAGTTCGCCATTTGGTATGAGTTACTGATCAAAAGTGATTAAAAAGGATGTCCAACACTTCCATACACATTGAACTACTTAACATGCACGCTTAGAAAAGGTGTTCATCGGCGGATGCCGATTTACCCGAAGAATTGTAACCCTACACTTATATCCGAGGTGTATTTCACAGCTCACGGAAATACTCGAGTAGTTCCGATTGTATGTAGGCATCACAATTGTCGTAAGAGTAGTTTGAATGGTCTTCTTCGAACGTTACACATTTTCATCTTTATATCGCAGTAAATATTTCTCGAAACGATGACTCTAAATCCTAGACAATGATTTGTTCCGAAACGTGATATTCTATCTTACAGCTGCTTGTTCATAGAAGAGACAATTTAAAAGTCAAAGAAAATGCCGTTGAACCAATACAGTATTTGTGTTGTTATTTGATATACAATTCCAAGTATAGCTATTAAAATCATAATGTATTCAGGAAGCGTTTATTTACCTTAGTATGTACTGATTGTGAGGTAGATTTCAAAAGCGATTTTACGCTTTTTGATTGATATACATGTAATATTACTGTATGCGCAGTTGAAAGAATTAAAAAACGACCTACTTTTGCTTCCTATGGTTATTATTCAGTGCCAATCAGCATGCAGAAGTACTTTTACATGCATAGATTTACGTGGGGTGTATATCGAAAACGACCGTAGTTATCGTACGGAAGAGTTTCAAAAAGGCGGATTATTGGTAGTGTACCTTTAACACGTTTCTTAATAACACGTCCGTCCTTTCTATCACTGAGCGTGACAAACCATAGAGAAACCATAGATATATACTCAAATATCTTGTAGATAACTGGCGAGATGGATAATATCGATCGCGCTCAACCATACGGATAATGCTACGCATAATGGTGGACGGAAATCATCCTTTTTATTATTCACCGTTATGCAGCTTTACAAAAATATTCTGAAAATATGTAAGTCGTGTGTACTCGCCATGTCGATTCTAATAAGTGATCAAACGTAGCTTTGAGAGATGAAATAAAGATTTTCGCATGTTGAAATTTCGCGTTTAGCTTTGACCTCTGCGATATTGAAAAATAGAGATCGATGTTTAGTTGGTCAGCTCTTAACGTAAAAATAGCGCTGAGATAGATGTATCAGTCACAGCAACAATGTCCAACGCACCCTTCGGCAGTGTTTGGTCTTTATGGGTATCTAGTTGCTTTGTATTGTTAGCTGGGGTTTTTCTAAAAGTTTTGATATCTATTTCGACAAACCCACATATACATCACAAGGTCAGTCTGCATAGTCATGTGCACAAGAGTCAAGTAAACAGTTCTATTATTGATTAGAACCGCACTCCATTCCGGTTGAAATGTTTTTCAAGCCCTTAGCTTATCCGAATGATCCAGACGCAGATATGTAACACATTTACAGCTTGGGTAAGTTTTGGTGACCTTTAAGGCCTTTACGACCCGCCCGTTTTGTATATTTACTATATCGTGGGCCAATGCCCTTATTGACAAATACACTTGATCCGAGTTTGTAGCTGAAAACTTCAAATAACGAAATTAACACCTGTAATAAAACAAGGGCTTATCTATTGCAGGAGTACAACAAGTCAAGTTTAGAGTCAAAGACCAATTCTTGGCAATCTGGCCAAGTAAACCTACGATAAACTTGTACAGGAGGACTCTTCTTTCCTTCATTCTCAAGCATATGCAGTCTAACTTGTGTTAAGCAACCACCCTTTTAAGCAACCAACCTGCCTTAAACAACCACTACAGAAAGTCCCACTGTTAGATTTATAGTGTATATTATTTTGTGTTAAGCAGCCAACCTGTCTTAAACAGCCAATTCACTCTGCTCCGTAGTCTGGCCTCTTAACACAATTTTGACTGTACATAGATTTATGTCAATTTAGTATCCATTACTTGCAATAACGCATTATTCTCCAACTTTAACTCTTTACCACCTGCATATGATTTTTTCCTTGATGCAGAGCAGACGACTTTAGAAAAGCTTTGTTGATATGTAAAAATGACTTTCAGTTCAGCGGTTGTGATATGTGATGAGAGTACAAAAGCATTGTGGCAAAATACGACATTGCTTGAGACAAGCAGTTTCTCCTTTTGCCACAATGCTAATTGAATTCGTCTGCCTCAAGACGAAACAATGTGGCGTTGTGTGGTAAAGTGTTAATGGATTGGTATTTGTATAAAAGGTTGAATTATAGAATGACGCGAGTATATTAACCTGTAAATAATCAAGCTGAGCTATCCTGAATCACCTTAAAATAAAAATCATATAATCTAAAATGTAAAAAAAAAACTTGGTTTGTTTAGTGCAAACTCATAGAAAAAAATAACAATATACTCCGATCTATTATTGTGGCAAGTATCGTCTCCGATCAGCAATGGTGTCCGATCAGGCTTTATTTATATCTTTCGAAAACATTCAATGTTATAAAATGAGAATAGCTAAGCGAGGACTGTATCGCCCGAGCGTCTTGACCGAAACTGAAAATTTACGGTGAGAAATGCACTGGTAGGCCGATCGGTTTTGACATCTCTTGACTTTTATCGGATATCTTATTTAGTCATTTGAGATATAATTTCGTTAATTTAATTTTCCTCTTCCTTATTTTTAGCCATTCAGAAAGCGTGTATGTCACTAAACCTATCCGACACATTACGCCAACCAATCGAATGACGTGTGACTTTGTTAACCTATTCCCTCAATATGGCAGATCGAAATTCAAAGTAGCAGCAGATGACAGAAAAAAAACGAGAAAATATGTAATATGTTTACGATTTATGGCTGAAACCACTTAGACAAAAAGAATAAATTGCTCATTACGAGCAATTTATCCTTTCTGCCACTTTGATTTCTCTAAAGGTCTTCTGAACAAAATGTGGGAAAACTTGAGGTACATTGTATCAAGGAGTTTCGAATGATTCGGACGTTTACGTCAATGCTCGATGGATCTATTTCCCTTAACCCATTACCAAGCAAGTACGAGATTTGACCAGTTTGTTGCAGACGACTTAAGAAACCATTGTTGGAAAAGGAGGAATTGCTCTTAACGAGCAATTTCTCCTTTTCCCACAATGTTTTCTGCCACATCATAAGATTATTTTTCAGTTTCATCACATTTTGAAACATCGTCTGTAAATTCTTTCAATTTGGGACAGTCGAAAATGTCTGTGTGGTAAAGGTTAAACAGATGACTATGGGCAGAAACAGACGACACTACATAAAATTGTGGGGGAAAATCTACGTTAGCAAAGTCTTGTTTTGTCACGTTTGTAACTATATACCATGAGATGCTTAAGACGTTTCCCATCAGTTTCTGCTTTCTCTCTGTTGGCTCAATGAAAGTGTCGTCGGCTGTAAATCTAATTGGAATGTGGAGAAGGGTTTATTTAACGTTTGTCGATGGAGATGTTTACATCTTACGTGTGCGTCAACGCCTCAAGCCTATTGACGTATTCCATTAATGTCGCTAACGTCGCTAACGTTGATCGTTTCTGAGAAACAAATACATTCATACGTTACTTTACACGGATACAAACAATATTTGGCTGATTTCCGGTCTAAATCCAGGATACGTTCAATGCTTGCTCAACAGTTTATATTGGTGTCAACAGTAGTTTAGTTTTATCATGGGACTAGCGTCTTTCATCTTATCTCTTCATTTGACTATCAGTTTTATGAAACATAACTTTTTTTGTACAGACACACTGCCTTCCCAAATGCGCTATCTGGTCCAATAGACACCCATACACCAGCCTGTGGGCGACAAAGGTACTGTAGCAAAGCGTTGGTCTCTCTTACTAACCAAAACTATGATTAGGATGAATATCAAATCTATATATCCAGTAGTACTAGCTGGTCAAAAGCATATTGTCGTTACTCTTTTGATGTCATATAGAATGGGAGGTTCCAAATATAGTACATAGAGAAAACATAGAAGTAAGTCAATGCCTACATGAAACCACTGCAGATTTTTAAAAAGAATGGTTTCTTTGCTTAATTAAGCTTTGATATCTGCGACTGTTTCCCAACCATAAACATGATTACTTACTAGAGATCACGTAACTATCGTTATAAAATCGAATGTCTGTCTTTATCCCGTTATGAACAGCCCCTGACTCTTCGAATAGAAATAGTGTTCATGACACTTGTCCACGCTCCAAGTCACATATATATCGTTAATAACCCAATTATATCGATAATTGACATATGCAATCCTTTTGAAACCGTTAGGAGATTGTATGTGACCAATTGCCTTTCAGACCTACCCGGTGAATTTTAACGATCCTTCAATATATATTATAGAGATTTCCGATCAGCATTCGGAACTATTCGGGGATTTCCAATGAGCATTAGGAGCTAGCCGATGATTTCCAATAATGAGCCTTCAGACGTTTTCGAATACTCTTTAAAACTATCCGCAGATTCCCCCCGGAGATTTCCATGATTCTTCAGAACTGTCCGGAGATTCCCAATGATTCTCCAGAGCTGTCCGGAAATTCCTAATGATTCTTCAGAACTGTCAGGAGATTCCAATGATTCTTCAGAACTGTCAGGAGATTCCAAATGATTCTTCAGAACTACCCGGAGATTCCAAATGATTCTTCTGAACTGTTCGGAGATTCCAAATGATTCTTCAGAACTACCCGGAGATTCCCAATGATTCTTCAAAACTGTCATGAGATTCCCAATGATTCTTCAGAACTACCCGGAGATTCCCAATGATTCTTCAGAACTACCTGGAGATTGCAAACGATTCTTCAGAACTGTCAGTCGATCTCAATAATTCTTCAGAACTGTCAGGATATTCCCAATGATTCTTCAGAACTGTCAGGAGGTTCCCATTGATTCTTCTGAACTGTTCGGGGATTCCAAATCATCAGAACTACCCGGAGATTCCCAATGATTTTTCAGAACTACCCAGCGATTCCCAATGATTCTCAAGAACTGTCCGGCGATTCCCAATAATTCTTCAGAACTGTCGATAGATTCCAAATGATTCTTCAGAACTGTTCGGAGATTCCAAATGATTCTTAGGAACTGTCCGTGGATTCCCAATTATTCTTCAGAACTGTCCGTAGATTCCCAATTATTTCAGAACTGCCCGGATATTCCAAATGATTCTTCAGACTTGTCCGTAGATTCCCAATTTTTTCAGAACTGTCAAGACATTCCAATTGATTCTTCAGAAGTGTCAGGAGATTCCCAATGATTCTATACTGCTCGTAGATTCCTAATGATTCTTCAGAACTGTCCGGAGATTCCAAATGATTCTTCAGAACTGTCCGGAGATTCCAAATAATTCTTCAAAACTGTCTGGATATGCCTAATGATTCTTCAGAACTGTCCGGAGTTTCCCAATGATTCTTCAGAGCTATCCGGAGTTTCCCAATTACTTTTCAGGAGATTCCAAAGGATTCTTCAGAACTGTACGGAGATTCCAAATGATTCTTCAGAACTGTCCGGAGATTCCTAATGATCTTTCAGAACTACCTGGATATTTTTCCAAGGATTTTTCAGAATTGTCCGGAGATTCCTAATGATTCTTCAGAACTACCTGGATATTTCCAAGGATTTTTCAGAATTGTCCGGAGATTCCTAATGATTCTTCAGAACTACCCGGAGATTCCCAATGATTCTTCAGAACTGTCAGGAGAATTCCAATGATTCTTCAAAACTGTCCGGAGATTCAAAATAATTCTTCAGAAGTGTCCGGAGATTTCCGATTATTCTTCAGAACTGTCCGAAGATTCCTTATGTTCTTCAGAACTGTCCTGGGATTCCAATTTCTTCCTCAGAACTATCCATAGATTCCAATTGACCTTTCAGAACTGTCCGGAGATTCCTAATGATTTTTCAGAACTGTCTGAAGATTCCCAATGATTCTTCAGACCTGTCCGGAGATTCCTAATAATCCTTCAGAACTTTCAAGAGATTTATTGTAAAATTTTGGTATTGTTTGAACATATTATCAATGACCGTTCAGAATTGTTAAGAGATTTTATTTGACTCTCCGTAAGTGTTCGTAGATTCCCAATTACTCTTCGGAATTGCCCATGTATTTTCTATGAAACTTAGTCACTCTCTTAAAATTGTCAATGGCTATTCGGAACAGTCAGGAGATTGCAGAGGTATCGCTTTATCTTAAAGCCTTACAGGGTTCTTACCACGGAATACATGCAGCTGTCAGCTACCTCTCAATAAACATCTCTTAGGCGTACACGATACTAATGAGTTAGCCGAGGTTGAGTAACGTTTTACTTTGCATTTAATGCTAAAAGTTTGCGTAAGTTCACAAACGACACTACATCTTATTTCAATATCAAGATAAGAAAGATTGCATTGTAACACATCATTGGAACCGTCTCTCCGAGACGTGTCCAATGACGTGTCACATTGCAATTTTGTACATTGTATTTTTGTTCAAGGTCATATACGTATATATCGATTTCAACATACGCAACTAGTTCCCTGAGTCACGTGATAAAAGCTCTGTATGTGATAAGTCTGTCAGTTCCACGTGGAATGTACATGGGCACCGCATGACGCAATTCAGTAACTATCGAAGATATTTGGGATAATCCCAAATTTAGTATGACAAATCAAATCATTCTCTTTATTTGGAACCATTGTGACATCGAAGTTTTGTTTTGCTTTCTTTTTTAATCATAGACTGTTTTGGTTACATTAACAAGAGGTTGGAGCATCTTGAGAAACGATAATCCATCTCATGTTCTCAAGCATAATGACAACCCGCTTGTTTCAATCCATTGCATCATGTGGAATATTTAGTCATCCTAATTTGAAGCGATCGGGAAATATTATTAATATTGAGACATTTTATTATTGAGCAATATCTCCCGTCGGTAGAATTCCCCACCAGAAAATTAAAGGCATTCGTCACGTCGAATTATTCTTAGTTTCTTACTATAGTAATATTCTGATCAATCAAATTCGAAAACATGATCCTTTCTCAGAATTGATACAACATAAGGACAATTTGGTTTCCATGGGCTTATTCTTCATAAAACGGTTTCACCAAAGAAAGAATGCTGCTAAATCGTTTCCAATTCGTTTTTGTAAGATAAATGGAACAAAGATGGATAGCTCTCCGCCGATAGATTTGAGAAATGAGTCCGGTCCAGTTGGGTAAGCTCAGTTCCGTTTCCGTTGTCAGACATGCATCGGACCGGATTGATTTGTTTTTCATCTGTTTATGACAAAACACATGGTATCCTTTTTTTATATGGGTTTTACATCACATCAACATTATTTCAGTTGTGTAGCGATGTCCGACTCTTAATGATGGAGGAGGACCCCATACTCAACAACCCATAAGGGCTGGTCAAGGCGGGTAGAACCATCGGCATTCCGTAAGTCAGTCGGGAGACTGCCTCTCATGAAAATCCATATCCCTCTCAGGATTTGAACCCACGACATAGTTTCATACTTTATTAATCTAAAGATAACTTACATAATTCGCCATTACATTGACCATCTTGCAGTTTTCCAATGGCATCCCATCATCACGTTTTCAATTTTCTAGGCAACTTTTAGCAGACGAATATAAAACCCTTCATTTCAGAGAAAATCCTTGAAGCTTCATAGCATTTCATAAATCGTCAGGTGCATAAGACATTCAATTATGTGTCACAATGACTTCTTTTAAACATAAACAGAAAGTATAATTATTTTACAATCTATTTAATGTGGCTGCTTCCGCTTCCAATTTGGACTGGTAACAAATGACCAAATGGGCAGGGATGGGTACATGTCGTCTGTATATGGGGAAGATTCAAAGTGAAAGAGGGAAACACAGGACAACACAAGATATACTTGATGGCACTCATAATTTATTTTTTCATCGTTTTACATTTTTCTGACAAGCGTCCAACCCTGAGACATATTACAAGTTAATAAGCCCTTCATACAAAGTCGTCTGCACTGGCTAAAACATGTCGACACCTGGTGACGTCATTAACATAACTAAAAATCCATGACCTCGGGCCAAAACGAGTCAATCTTAACACTGTACATTAAAACCGACACCTCCTCATTCAAAACTCGTACAGGGGTTGCAACTATCATCTCTTGATCTTTTTCCATTTAACCCTTTCCCTAACAACGAATTTTCGACTGTCCCAAATTGAAAGTTTGCAGACGACATTTCAAAACGTGATGAAATTGGACAATACATTGTAATCGTTACGAGCAATTTCTCCTTTTCCCACAATGTTTTCTAAAGTCGTCTGCAACAAAGTGGTCAAATTGTCGTTATTGTTTGGGAAAGGGTTAATATTCCCCTTTACACAATGTAGCTTTGTTAAAACCAGAATGAAACCTTATTCGACTAGTACCAAAAGGTCACCATTAAGTAGCGCTACTTGAACAAATTGTAATTTCAGTGTGGTGGGTATTGTAACCAGTGTTTAGCCAGAAACTGGTTAACCTGAGAACTTAACTTCAACCAATTTCAAACATTTCACCAGGCCCGCAAAAGGACATCTTGAAAAGAAAATCGATCGAAATCAATGATGTACTACAGCGGAACCGGTTAAGTAAAAATACTAAGATATCCCTTTTAAAAACTGGAACCAATATGAATACTCATATTGATTTTAATTGAATTTCTTTTTCACTGAACAAGAAAGTATTAAAGCTAGTCCTGTAATTAGATTACCAACATTCATAAGTCTTTGTAGCTTGTTTTGAATCAATTATCTCAGGCTTTATATAGTTACATCATATATCATAACATATCTCAGCTTATCTCATCATATGGTCTAGGAGAACACTACAATGCCATTACAATCTCTATAGCCCAGAAAGGCAATGAGAACTAATAACATGATGCTCTCCAAATATTGTTCTATATTGAGATAACTCGAAAAATCTCTTCACCAATTACTACAACCTTGTGTAAATTTTTTAAGACAATTTCAAAGTTTCAAAGAAACCTAAAAATAATACCAGAAATTGAGTTCAGAAATTAAATATGTTTTAACTTGATTGGATATCATTGGAACATGAAGAGAACTTGCTCATCACAAGCAATATCTCCTCTTTCATAATATCATATCAAGTTGTCTGCCACAAATTTTATTTAAATGAGTATTTTAAAATAATGGCTTTTACAAAAATTAGCCCCTCAGTACAAGTTCACTCATTTAAAAATCCAATATCCAATGTACAGTTTAAGCTTCAGTAACGATTAATGATAACAATATCTAAAATCCTTTACTTAACTCTTAATTCCAACCCCTTGTAGACTTTTCCTCCTGAATCATGCAGAATTTATTTGCTATAATCAAGCCATCTTTTATAATGAAAATTAGTTAGAATTTGATCTAATATTGCACTTCGTTCCGAAAAATAAAGTATATGTGAATATTGGTTTCGAGCTTGCATTACATTTGCAAGCTTCAAACAAATACATCTATATAATTTATTCCAAATTCTCCTGTCTGTGTTGTACTATGCAATTGCAAGCCACCATCAACTACCGAGCAATGTTTGATAAACCTTAAACAAGGCTGGCACCACACTCTTTACCCACAGTCTATTTTACAAAGGCACCTATTTTATATATAGTCTTCAACATCAAACTGTTAGTCAATGTGTCATCAAAGTGATCGCAGAGGTCCAAAGAAAACCTGGCAATGCAGGAGTCCTATTGTTTATGTTCTCATTTCCTTATATTGTTGGTGCCCTTTTAAATTGTCTCTTTGAGACAAATTTAAAGGGCACCAACAATATCGATTACGTGTAAGGCATATACTGTTGTTATCTCGTAATTAGTTAACTCACTCATTCTCGTTGGGAGAAAAAGGTGTCACCCCAAGGTATCTTTGGATGTCTCTTTATTATACAGGGCTCAAAATGATTATTAAAGACAAAATATCACAACCGAAACACGCTGGTCCCTGCCTTTATACAGGCCAGTTCCCTGTATAGAGTCAAGAAGCCTGTCTCACAAAGATTCGTAAAATAGATTTCCCCGATTAAATTAGGAGAAAACACTACCTCAGAAAAAAGTTAATCAAGACCTGAATGTTACTCAAGTCCTACCTGTGAAGTCTGCTTTTACTCACATTTGTTCACATACCTATATTTTAAAAAGAAAAAGAAAAAAGTAACCTTCATGATTCAATGTTTACAATCTTGTAGACGTACATGTAAAGTTACGAATCTTTGCAGGACAGACCCCTGATTAATGACACATCAGTTCCTTATAACGAAATACTAACACACACTTACATTTCTCAACCCTTCAATTTAACAGGCAGGTTCTCATGTGATTTTCGCAACTCATCTCCTTCTAAGCCTGATGTTATGACTAAACAATAAGCATTGTCAAAAAAATAAAACTGACGAGTACCTACAACATGTAATGGTAGTAAAGAGTGTTATCAGCGCTGTATGATTTAGTCTCTGCCAATCAGTCCTAGATGTTAAAACATGTTTAATCATTAATGGCAATAATTTAGTGGCATTAAATTTTCAAATGGGCCATCATATACATACACACATACAAATATGAATGAGATTTGAGGCTATCTTTTTTCTTAACCGATTTCCAAATGTACGCCTTACATAGGGTGAGCACTTTATCAAAATCTTGTTAAATAGTTAATTGTTCATTATTAGCAAGTTTTCCTTAACTTGCAATGCTTTCCTTACAATGACAACAGTTTACAAATGACATACATACAAAGCGCTTTGATGTGAGTACTCTCTTTTACATCGAGTCAATATTGATGGAATGCAATTTTTTTGTTAATCGACAAAACATGATCCCTCCCGGTCTGAACCAGTCAATACTTTACTTGCTGGTAGTTTGGAAAAGCACAGTACATCTAGGTCAGACCGACTCTGCAGTGATATCCATAAAACATCCCCAACCACTTATTATCACCTTGATAAAATATAAAAACATATAGCACATTATCCGTTTTTTGTACAAGTTTGTAAAGAAAGTTTTTCCAAGCGAGTAGCCAAAGTCACTAGTATGGATACAAACATGTAAGTTAACTCATTGATGCCATCACTAATTAGCTATCAAGCAATCTTTATCACATGAATATCCTTCCTCAAGGAATCCTTAGAAGGAAAAAATTGAAATGCCAGAAGAATTTGCTCATCATGGGCAAATTCTTCATGCTTTTCAAAATCTTTCCTGAATATTGACAGGCAATGCCTCACGTTTGTTAAGCACTTGCTATAGTCTTGCGTTGAACCCTCGATGTAATTGCTGAATACTTATTGGCAGTATGGCACAAATCTTGGCTTGAGAAACAACTTGGAATGTACAAGGATTTCCGCTGATACTTGCACCGCTACAACGTGCAGTATGGGAAAGGAGCACAACTCACTCCTTCCCAACCCCCCCATCACCTTTAATTCACTGCAGAGATTTCTATAGGAAAACCAGAGAAAGAATTTGGTTGGTTCAAACTTAAATTCAGGCATAATATACCAAATTAAAAAAAAGCACAAAAAAAAAAGAGCTCATAGATTTCATTTTTTAAGATTAAACAAATCAATATTCCTCCCAAAAATTTGTTCATCATAATTTAATGATTAAAGCATATTTAAGTTTATTTTTGTTCAAATTTGAGATCTCGTCTTTGTGTTAGTAAAACCTTTCATTCCTTTCTCTGGTTTACACCTGTATACTTTACAACATATAATTACAAATTCAGAACAAATTAAGGATTCTTTGACTGATACACTTTTTAAGTCACCTCTAAATCCCTTATTGCTCAGTAAAAGAAAACTCAATTTGTGCACTTAAAAGCTAGGACTGGGTTAAATGTTCTTTGTCCATCGTTTGTACTAAGCAATGGTTTTCCCTAGAACCAATCCAACACTAAAGCACTTTTATATTCTGCCTACACCATACAAACACTGCGGACAAAGAACAAAATAACCCCACTTATGACACTTTCCAGGACACTCATGCTGATATCATCACACTAACAGTAGAGGTCAAAACAAGGGGACATATCAGTCGTTCATAAACAATTTTTCAATTAGTTAATTGTACATCCAATTAAGTAGGCACTTGCTTGATTCACCAAGAATCACCTGGACCAGACAATATTCCTACGAGTAGCAGCAAGATATGAGAAGAAAGGAAGAAATAAGCAGATGATATTGCCCCCTAATTTGAAGCTCTGATGAATTCTCAGAAACACAGCACTTACTCTCTCTTTCAATGACTCTTTAATCACAACTGACACAAAAGTGAATTCAAGAGAAGCCTATATAGTCAAATCTATTTGTCGTGAGCATTAACAATGTAGTGTTTTCAAAGATATCTCTAGTATAACCAAATGCCCTTATAACCTATTGAGTGACCATCCAACATCACAAATTATCAAATATGAAGTGACATATCCATTTCAAAAATATACAGAAAATTTTGTAAAATATGAAAGATACCCTTTTCTCCTTATTGTCCACTCATGTTTCTCTTGCCTGGTTTAGACAAATTGGAAATAGTATTAAGTAGTGGGAAAACACGAGTATTGAGAACCAATCTCAAAACATGGTTTGAAGTTCATACCGATCGCGACTAACAGTATTTACTGGTTCCAAAGGAAGGAAAAGGTCATTCGAACAACACTGAGACAAACACTACCTCCTATTCACGGAGAGACCATACATTAGCCTTACATTATAAACGCATTCAAAACAGAAGAATGAACACTGGTTGAGAAATGTGTGAGGAGCATGTGTTATGCTATCACAGATTTGCCTTAACATTCCTGCACAGTTTGACAAATTTTGTTTGCATCCCCTACGAAACAAAACCTGACAAGAGATCAATAGAAAACACAATTTAAAAACCCAATCCATCAAATTGAAATTGCAAAATAAGTATTTTCTGAAGCCAAAAATCACTAATTAGTAAGAAAATAAAAATTTAGACCAAATTTTATAACTCATCTTTGCCAGCTATTTCATCATAGCTAATTTGCAAGACTTCTTTCTATCAAATCATTCAAACTCTCCTAATGTATTCATCCATTGACATTTAAACGAAGCTGGGTAAGAGGATATATCATTTAGATTCAAATTTCCTTGAGTTCCTGTAACTAGGAAAATAGTAAAGGAGATTCCAAGGATGTATATATTGCAGAAAATAAAGATACTAGTCAAACATTAGCAGAGACAGCAACTTCTGAAAACATGTCTACAAAAAATTGAATTTTCACAGGGTTTCCTTATTGTCTAGTCACAAAATTCTATCATGGATAATAGGCCGATTGCTATTTGGTTGAATAGTTTGTAACAAGGAATTAACCCGAAAAAAAAAACCATCAAGAAAAACTTCTAAAAGTCTAGAATTGTCCAGTTGATATATTGACTGACATGTCTGGAAATAAAGAAAATGTTAAAACTGCCATACAAGATTTAAACCCCATCCATTACCCAAATTCATAATCTGAATACCTTCCAGATGATTGGGCATCTAAAATTAACCCATTCCTTCATAAAATCCTTTCAAACTTGGGAAACTTCCCTTTACATTGTATCCTAGATAGTCCTAGATAACTTCGAAAATTGAATACCAGGTATTTTGAAATAATTATTCATCTCCAGGGGCCCGTTTTACTAAACAACTTACGGAAAATGTTTGCGTAAGTCATAATTGATTAACATGGATAATATCTTCAATGAAAGTACAATATTGCAATGTGACACGTCATTGGAAGCGTCTCGGAGAGACGATTCCAATGATGTGTTACTTTGCAATATTGCTTTGCCAAATATTGAAATAAAAGGACTTGTTGTTTCAGACTTACGCAAATCTTAAGCGTAAACTGTTTAGTAAAACGGTACCCAGCTTTTGACAAACAAAAAGAATGTTTTTTGGTTAAAGTTACCTAAACAAGATAATTAAGACAGTATATGCAGTCAATCTGTTTAAAGCAACCATGGTCAAAAGAGGAAATAATGTGGTGCATAAAACAACAGTTTAATAAGGACGCCAGCCAGAAAGATCAAGTAGGACTTAATAACTTTTAACTTAATGTTTAAAACTGGTTGCTGTAAACAAGATCGGCTACAATTCGTGAAGGTATGGGTTAAGCATTTAAACAGATGCTTACATGAAAAATCTTCTGATTCCTTATAAAATTGTAAAAAACATAAACATGTAACAAATTCAGTTGTGTAAAAGGAACATGAAGATAACAACGAAATAAAACAATGAGCGATGAAAACCCTACTTTCACCATGTTTGCCATGACGCGTTGAAATACTGAGAATGGCTTTTCAATCTTTCCCTTGAACCAAGTTCTTCTCAAAATATTCTGACATACAAGGAATTTGCTCTTTTGGAAGAAATCACATGCAGTAGTATCAAAACCATTAGAGTTACGAAAAGTACTCAAGGGTTCAATGCAAAACTATAGTAAGTGCTTCACAAGCATGAAGCACTTACTATATTGTATTGCATTGAACCCTTGAGTTTGTCTGAAGCTATTTTTGCCATTTTGTCATGATATTCAGTCTAATACAGACTAAATGTAACAGGGAAAGGATTTAACATATAAAGATGATACACACAGTTTCACATCTACAGAGGGATGATATACTCAATAATAAACTCTAATATATCACCAACCCTGACCTTCAGATTTTTCTGATGGACAGATACTAAGCATTCCGTCTGACATTATTAATGCCCTTAATTTACTAGTATGATGTTTAACGCCAGATAAACAATTTTTTAGTTATGTAATGGCTTTCCTAGACCCACCAGTACTAGACTAGGGCTCTGAAAATACTTGCAAAAGGTCCTTTACTTAATACAAGTTTATTATTTACATACTTCCTACAGATGAATCAAGAATTTTCACAATATATTTTTTATTTTGTCAAATTCTACCATTTCTCTGAAACAATGTCTATAAATGTCATCTTGGTGAGTGGATTTAAGTAAGTATCTATGAATGATTTAAAATGTTATTGCTAATATCTTTTGTTAAAAACTTTTATTGAAAAGAAATGATTGAAATGATAAATGAGGTACAAAAAACTAACCTTATAACCCAATTAGAAAAGAGGTAAAAAACAACTACAGTCATTGCACTGAATACGATTTCATATAAAATATCTACCAAAATGAAGCAAAATAATGAGCCTGAGCGCATCCTGATTAATCCTCTCTGTAGATGTGAACAATTTCTAATACCCGCCTCCTATCATACACAGGTCACAAAAATACTCATATTTTCTAAGGCATCTTGAAAGACTTATCGACACATAAAATATATAAACATGACAATACTCTCTACTTAAATCCCATCAAGAAAACAAAGGTCATTCAAGCATTGACTTCAAGAATGTCGAGTTAAGAATGGAGCTAGCCCTCATCTTCACAAAGCCAAACGTCTATTGAAATTACAAATATAGACGGAAAAGGAGTTAAGAGACTGACACAGTCCCTTGAGACTTGAAAAACCTTTTCTACTTGATGGGATTTGTATAGACATGACACTTTTCTCTATCTGGACGTGAACACACAGAAATAAATCTCAAACTGTTAACCAAATGCACTGTTTCTTGTCTGTTACTTGTGGTTTGATCTATATTGTAATTTTCTTATTTTAAATATTCAGTGGCTTAATCAAGAAAGCAAGCATTGCACCAACAATTTTACTAAAAACCAATTCAATAAGTAAAAGAAATCTGATATTCATACCAAAGAAAAAGTTGGTCTTTTATAGGGCATCATCAATCAAGCTGGTGTAATTAATAAGAAAAATTGTTTATTAAGAAAATTTTGGCATAAATTCACCCTCTTGTTTTCAATGTAAAGTAACCTGCTATTTCTGTGATAAGCCAGACTGAAATCCAACTACATAACACCGGAGGATACGCAGACAAAATGATCCAAATCAACCACAAGTATCTCACTTCTTTCACAGCACCAAACAATTCTATGCACTGTAGTAGAAGGCTCTCTCCCACAATGCATATCAAGTCACTTCTTAAAATATAACAAAATTTGCCCTCCTTTCATACACATGTAAAGCTTTGTATACGCCAGTCCACGATGTCATGTGTGATCTATACCAGTATACACGCCACAATGATAAAAGGTGTCTACAGCTGAATTATTTTCATGAGACAGAAAATCTTTCTATTGTGAGTCCTGTCTAATTGCCGCAAGTCAATGTAGACTACACAAGCAAATACGAGCAAAGACTTTAACAAAGCTTGTAAACAATCTCTAATCTACCAGTGGCAACTTACTTACCTCTCATATGAAACAAAATTGAATATTTTATTTTTAATTTTTTTTGTATGAGTTGTATGAGATTATGAAATTTGTGATGAATGAAATGTTATTGACTGAATCATGTATCGTCAGCTGTACAGAACTGCCTGGTTCTTTTTACCACAATGTTAACACAGATTCACACACATAGTGTAACTGCAAGCCTTTGATATGTAACAGAGATGAGAGGAGGGACCTGATCCTAGACGTCATGTCCCCTGTCCGCCCCTAGAACATAATCCCTCCAGTTGATGATTGTGAATTGGGCAAAGAGCTGCCACTTTCAAACCCGGATGATCCGATACTAATCCTCGCGTCGAGTGGCTGGCGTCGGAAAGCCAGACTAGAACATGGCGGAGAGAGTTTAAACGTTGGCAAAGGGAAATCATCCTCCTCATGCTCCTCATTTTGGATTTCGTCACTTTCGACTCCCTCGTCCAGAATATCTTCCTCTCGGAGGTAGAAAGGTGAGGGATCGGAGATAATCAGATGCTGCTGCATCATGCGGTTTAGGGAGATTGCCGTCTCCGCAAATGACTCCAGATCTTTTGTACTGTTGTTCCTGCGGAAAATAACAAGCATAGAAGTTGACTATCAAGCAATAAAAAAGGAACTAAAACTCCCAAATCCTAGCTGATAGTTGGTCAATAACTATGGAATCCAATTGACCTGTAATGGGTTAACCCTTTACCAAACGCCAAACTTTTAGACAACATTTCAAAATGTGATAAAATTGAAAACTTAACCACTGAAAGGGCAGAAAACATTGTGGGAAAAGGAGAAATTGCTTGTTAAGACTTGTTAAAACTGGTAAAATGTCGTTATTGTTTGGTAATGGGTTAAAAGAATTCAACACATATAATAAAGTATGGCTGAATGTTATTTCACCATTAGTCTAAATCAAAGCAATAGAATGCTGTGATACAGGAAAAGCTCAAATATACAATATTGGGGGTTCAGTGCATTAATATAGGACTATTTTCCTTATGTAAAGGAATTTCTCTATTCCTGCAATGAACCGTTAATATGTTCATGTTATCAAATGATGTCAGCAAACAGTATTGATGGCTTTCAACCCTTTACCAATTGCCAAATTTTTCGTCCCAAATTGTAGGATTTTGCTGATGACATCTCAAAATGTGATGAAATTGGAAAATAATCATTTGATGGGCAGAAACCATTGTGGGAAAAGGAGAAATTGCTCTTGGCAAGCAATTTCTTCTTTTCCCACGATGGTTTCCAGAGTCGTCTACAACAAAGTGGTTAAATGTCATTATTGTTAGGTTATTGGTTGAATTAGTTGTTCTTTGTATCTTATCCGTAGTACATAAATAAATGATATATATGATAGCCTACCTTGTAAGTATTTTGGGCGTGGCCAGGGGTGTGGCAGCCTGTGGTTCTGTGACCCAGGGGTGTTTAAGTACATCAGCAGCCGAATAACGCTTAGATGGGCTCTTCACTAACAATTTGCGGATAAGATCTTTCGCTTCATCGGAGACATCACTCCATTCTGCCTCCGGGAATTCGTAATATCCATCCTGAATGCTCGTAAAGAGGGTCTCTTGACACGACTCGCAGAATGTCCCCTTCTCCCAGCCACAGTCGGCGCCACACTGCCCGTAGAACGGTGGGTATCCACACAGCATAATGTATCTGAAACACAGGCAATCACTGTGTGAACACATGCAGAATAGGATATAATTCTTATCTATGTTTGTACGGTGTAGCGCTGTATCAACAATTTTTTTCAGTTATGTTACAGCTTTCCTGGATTCACCAGTACTAAACTAGGGCTTTGAAGTGACTTTCCCAAAGTCACTTCAACCAGGCCAGAGGTGTATGTTGGGTTCAAACACAGAACCCTCAAGATCTAAGTCAGCCACCTCAGCCACTTATCCATGAAGGACCCAAAACTATTATAGATATATAACGTTTATACGTAATTCGTTATTACTTGCCATTGAAAATGTGAACTTGATCAGGTTTGACCAGGGTTGAATTTTCAAAACAGAAAACCTAATCTCTAGTTGTCATGTTGGTTGTAGTCATAAAAATCTCACATCATAAAGTCATATTGAAAATGAACTGTTGATCAATATAAGAAAGCATCAAAAGAATATACTGGCCAAGAGGAGACAAATCCAATAACTGACCCATTAACACATTGACAGTCTTGCAGCAGACAACTTTCAAAAAGGATTGTGGCAAAAGATGACAAGCAATTTCTCCTTTTGCCACAATGCTTTTTTAATCTATTAACATATCACAACAGCAAAACTATTAGATTTTTCCACATATTTTCAAAGCTTTTCTAAAGCCCTCTGCTTAAAGTAAAAAAAATGTTGTCTAAAAGTGTTAATGATTGAATACTTACAGAATGATACCCAAGCTCCACAAGTCACACTTTTTATCATAGGAGAATGACTCGCCCACCCAGGCATCCACCACCTCCGGGGCCATATACTCGGCCGACCCGACGGGGGTGAGAAGCTCCGGGGTTTTACATGAGTCCTTCTCAAGGCTGACTGGAATGCCACTCGCGAGGTCAAAATCACAGATACGAATAGGGACGACGTCATCCCACTCCTCACAGAGAATGTTCTCCGGCTTCAGATCACGGTGTGCAATACCTACAACATAGAGCAGTTTGTGTTGAAATAGGGAGAATTAGAGATGCTATCACATCATGAGTAAATACTTAAGCAAAAAGCTTCATATTAAAATAGTTCAGTTAAAACTTAATAATCATAGTGATGTAATGAGTCAAAGAATCTTGACATTTTAACAAGTTTGTTGAAGACAACTCTGGAAAACATGGTGGGAAAAGGAGAAATTGCTCTCAACGAGCAATTTCTCCTTTTCCCACCATGTTTTCCACCCTATTAAAAGATTATTTTTCAATTTTATAACATTCTGAATTGTCGTCTGCTAACTTTCAATTTGGGAAAGATGGAAATTTTGCGTTGGGTAAAGGGTTAAAAGATGAAAAAATAAAGGCTCCTCATAATTATGCAAGACCTCTAACTACTGATATCAAAAGTTCCATCTTGTGTGTTCAGTGTCAGACTAAAACAAGTCCAGCAAACCAGCGGAGAACACTTAGCAAGTTTTGCAACGATACATTCAATACACTAAGTGACTCGCTCACCTTTGCTATGCAGAAAGTTTAGCGCCTCCGCAATACACTTTGTAACCTTACTGGCCT
The DNA here is from genome assembly GCA_947846245.1 of Cerastoderma edule. Taxonomy (NCBI): domain Eukaryota; kingdom Metazoa; phylum Mollusca; class Bivalvia; order Cardiida; family Cardiidae; genus Cerastoderma; species Cerastoderma edule. The sequence continues at coordinate 23,448,175 of OX401405.1, read as the reverse complement.
CATGCTCCGAGAGGTGCAATCGTCGTTCAATGTTGGCTAGTAATGTGCCTCCAGGCATCTTCTCGAATACCAGATAGAAATGCTCATCTTCCTCGAAGTACTCATGCATCTGAAGGATACTGTCTTGGCCCCCACAAACGTGGAAGATTTCAATCTCTTTGAACACTTTGCTGCGAGAACGCATGCCCAGTTTGTCGATAATCTGAAAATAGAACACAGCAATATTTGATAAGCATTTTAATCAAATTAAAAAGTATCAGTGTGCTTAAACATGATTGTATGTGTTTAAACATGGTTTTATGTGTTTAAACATGGTTTTAAGTGTTTAAACATGGTTTTAAGAGTTTAAACATGTTTTTTTTATGGAGATGCATATTGAGGTATCAGTGAAAAGTCGCAACAAGCAAGGTCCTTTTCCCACAATGGTCTCAATCTATTCTTCATACATAATGTATTATTGCCTGATTTTAATGACTTTAAATCTCCATAATATTGGACAGTGTTTTAACAAACTAAGTAAATCATCGCCTGACTGTCTTATCTTGAAAGAAAACTGCTGACAACCCCAGATAGCGTAATAGGTGTAGGTACACTTTATATTTGTTCCCAGTGACCTATGCTAGACATCTAATCTCTATTGTTGACTTCAACAAATAATCAAGACTGAGGGTTAACCTTCAGTACTCTAGTCTATATTGTGTAGCAGTTGTAAATTGATATCTACTATCAGTGTACTTATTAACTCATGAACGCTTTTCTATAATTACCAGTGTTCGACTTTTAGTTCCATGATATACAATAAAATATTTTCAATTTTATGTGAAACTTCTTAGTCATTTCAACATATTTCAATTTGGTAATTAAGTACTTAAATATTGCAATGAAAAGACCAAGAGATGTTTAAAATTCCTTTTGTCTCCAAAAAAACTAAATGCATCAGGTAAAACCTGGGGTCAGTGTCAATATAGTCATTAGGGGATAAAAAGAATTGCCTGAGAATACAATGGCTATTAGGATACACAGGTTTATACATGAGACAAAGTAAAGTCATTAGGTACACTCCTTCACACTCTGTACTAACTGCTTACTGGGCATTTATTTGGAAAAAAAGGGATAAAAACCATACTTAATTACAGTGAAAGCAAATAACTCAAGGTGGTCTATGTTTAATGTATCAATTATACAAATCAATTACATTAAGATTCATTTGTCTTTACTTGAATTTAGTACAATAATTGTAATTGAAGACCTATTTCCTGTAATATGTAACAATTAAGTGGCGTTTGGGGGTTCAATGCAAGACTGTAGCAAGTCTGACTTTTATGAAGGAGTTTTTATGGCGTTCCTGTTCTTTGCATGAATACATTGTTTTGTACTTGCATATATGGTAATTTGATCTGTTTGAGTAAAGGACAAATCAGTATGACTGAAATTTCTTGATTTGAAGTAACTAAGGCAGCAAAAGAACAATTGCTTGATAAACTTGTAACTCTCACTCTCTAATAATTTTGAGATAAAAAATCATTTTAAATCAATCCTGCAGACATGTTTGCTGATCAAAAGAAAAGTATTATCGGAAATGTATGGAAAAAGATTTCTTTGATTTATTGTAAATCATTGTGGAAAAAACAATACATATTAATTATAATGCCTACTGCATCAAAGTGATGTATAATTACCAATGAAGTAGAGGGTTGAAACCATTTAACTACATGATTTGTCATTTTATCCACCCTGCTTTGTTGCCAATATGGCATGATCAAATTGCCTTGTTTATATCAGATTATCAATAGGTCATAATGTAATCTGCCAACTATAAATAGCCCATTGTATTCAGGTAAAAGATAATAATCCCCAAAACTTAGTCATACCCTTTGTACTTGTCTGATATAAACATGTAAACAGAAATGGTTATTTCAAAAGCAAATTTTTTTTCAAGATTTATTTCCAATGTACAATAACAAATATTTAGGGAAAAAGGAAAGATAAACCACTGACAAAAGGTTAATATGTACTTTTAACATATCTTTAATTTATTTTATTCAGATATAACATAAAATGTTGCAATCAATGCCACAAAAGATGATATTTCTCAATTTGATCAACTTTTTTCTCAAATTGTGTTCAAAATCTATAGCAGCAGCTATATTTTGAAAACATTTTCTGAATGTTTACATCCCCTGCCAAACTGAGGTTGTTTACTTCACAAGTTCACATAAAGAGGGGTCATCTAAGGGTCACCAGAACCTTCTGTTAACCGCTTTATTGATTTGGCCTTGCTGGATACACTATGATTTATAACAGAGTTTAACCCTTAGAATGCCATCTGCTTTCCTACACCTGCTTGATTTTGATGAGGAAAGGTTCTTAGAGTAGCATACAGATTAGTTCACAGGCCAGCCGCCAATTTACCTTGCAACTGGCCTGAATAACATGTTTGCTTAAGCATGAAGTGGGTTCCAGCACAATAGGGTTTAACCAGAGACATAAACCAAATCCATGAATTATCATGAATTTTGAGGCCAGTCCAAACTCAAAGCATCTTAACCTTCTTGGTGAAACAGCCAGAGCAAAAAGCTCTTTTAGAAGAAGTGTTTAGAAGAGAATTTGAGAATTTAAAAGTATAATTCAATCTCAGATGACTCCTTTCTCAATTGCACCTTTTAGAATTGTCACAAATTGTTCATTTTTACTCTTTAAGTAACTTAATGAAGAAAATGTCACTTAGGTTACAAGTAAACAAGTCTTATAAACTATGTAGTCAAACTTATTTCACAATTGGGAAATTTTTGCATTGTGCAATATCTTCCATTAGATTTCCTCATCAGAAAATAAAAGGCAATCTACCCGTCATGTTATTTTGACTAATCATGCCTGTGAAAACCTGATGAATCCTGTGTAGTATACAACATTCTAGAAGGGACATTTAATTATTTGTAGTCCTTTGTTAGCCTATATCTACAGGTGTGTAAGTTGACCAATCTAATGTTATATAACATGTGATAACATGACAGGTTATTACCTGGTCACTACTTGGGGGGTTATTTACTTGTATGAACAGCACCATTGATTACATAACCCAGTGTTGTTATTATTGCTTCAATTATAAAGGCACATCTCCCCAACACCTCATTATCCTTTCACCTAACAACACTGGCTCCTTTAGTCAAAGGCTTTGGAACATTTCTATTATGAAGTACTTAACCCTTTACCAAACGCCACATTTTCGACTGTCCCAAATTGAAAAAGTTGCAGACGGCATTTCTCAAAGTGAAGGAATTAAAAATTAATCTTCTGATAGTACAGAAAACAATATGGGAAAAGAAGAAATTGCTCGTTTAGAACAATTTCTCCTTGTCCAACAATATTTTCCTGAGTCGTCTGCAACAGACTGGTCAAATGTGGATATTATTGGCAATGGGTTAACCCTTATAGTGCTGGAACCAACTTCATGCTTATGCAAACAGGTTAATCCCTGGCCAGTCGCCAAGTAAATTGGCCACTGGCATGTGATCTAACCTGTTTGTTGCTCTGAGTATCTTTCCTCATTAAAATTAAGCAGATATTTAAGGTTTTTGAAATGTATGGCACAAAAAGCTTTTTGGAAAATGTCCCAGCATTCGAATGATTCATGTGTGAAAAGGACTTGCAATATTTCTACAACAATCCCTAACAAACAGCAAACATATGTAACTTTTGTAAGTATGACCTTCAAATACTTTTGTAACAACAGCATAAACCCACAAATAGTATATAAAGGAACTTTATAGTATATATATATATATATAAAGACCCCTCTTATTTTAATACATCATAAAAACATTGTAAATGAAAAATTGAAATGCAGCAAAGGTAGCTGGAATTGATTGGTGCAGCAGAAAAAATTCCCAAACATTCCATGTTCTGTTCCACTAACACACATCTCACATCCATTTAACATGCAACAACCCCACACACAATCACATACATGCATTTTTCAGGTACCCCCCCCATGCGTTCATCAGGTATTTCTAACATGCTTACCTTTACAGCATATTCCTGTTGGTTGGCTAGGTTTCTGTAGGTACTGACTGAGGCATAAGCACCGCTTCCCAGTACTTCACCTGTTGGCTCATATAAATCTGAAAGCAGGTAAAAACTAATATAGCATTTCATACATATGCAAACATTCATATCAGAGGTGTATTCCCCTAACTAACTTATTAGTTACTAAGTTTAAACTTATTTTTATACACCAATTGTGACGGAAACTTGAAGCTTAAATCATATTCCCTATTGATGACTACTTCCTAGATACTACACCAGTATTCCACCAATTTGTAAGCTTGTGCAGGCATTGTCACCTGGCTTCACCTGGCTACTACAGGGGATTGAACCATTGACTCTCTATACCAGAAGCTGACGCTCTACCACTGAACACCTTAGTTCACCCACATCAAAGGAGGAAATGCATAAACTGTACTATGATTGTTGACCAGTATATATCTGTATGTTTATTTGCTTTGTGTTGTAAAAATGACAATACACATTTATCTATATATCTTAATTTTGTCCTTTAATTTTTAGATTGATTTACAACAAAAGGAGAATTGACTTATACTCCTTGACATTTCAAAGCAGACTTTATTATAAAGAGCAAATCATTTCATCTCATTTCAGACACTTTCTTTCACAACATTTACCAATAACTTATTGTAGACAAAAGGATTCTCCAAATACAGAATTCCAGGATCATTAACACCTGCTTTGTTCCAGACTCATAAATAAATCATAACAGAGATATATAGATAAGATTATGACATGATAGTAGATAGCGATCATTTACAGTAATGCTCAGGTGGTTCTCTACAGCCATTACAACAGTGTAAGATTTGTCTGACATAAAGATAGCAATGACCAGTGATGTTGAGGACAGTTTCATAATACAAAAACACCCCACTGATACAAATTGAATGCAAAAGATGTTGCCTGTTTTCAATAGAATAATGTATCAGTTCTTATCACAAGAATAAAGTAGCAAATTGAGGGGATATTAGTCCTCTTTCTATAGATTTTGAAATATGCAGGATCTGATGTGAATAGTTTCATTTAGGAGTGATGGGTAAAACATATGAAACTATTGAAAGGTTCATTCACAGAGAAGTTTGCCAATCTAGCTATAAATAGCACCACCAGACTGGAGTGACTGGCCGATAAAACAACCAATCGAAACACTTCTATTCTAAATCATTCGACCAATCCATAGAATGTTCTATCTGCCTTCACTGTGCATGTATTTTTAGCCATTAGGCTAACAAAGAGTGTAGTATTCTATGCTTAACCGTATGCAAGTCCCTTGACAAATGTTTGCTACACTTTCCTTTGTTCATTTCCTAACGACAAATTGTGTTTGAGGGAACCATTTCTTTATTTGTTATCTTTTTATAGTTTCCATCTTATATCAAAGTTACACAACCAAATCTCCTTGTCTTTTTCCATCTTATATCAAAGTAACACAACCAAATCTCCCTGTCTTGCTTTATTGATCCAAGAGTTGGGCCATATTTACATTGCAGACATTGTTTACAAAAGGGACCCTGGTAAAACCCAAGATAATAATATTTACACACAAAGAGTGGTGAGGCCAATTATGGGGTGTCTTAATTGCATGTTTTGCAGTGAAAACAAGCCACTAGAAAACTGGGTTATTCATTTGCCCTACTTTTCAACCATTATGAATCACATTATAAATAAATGAAAAACTTCAGAAACCAAGTAAGCAAACAAACAAGTAAGACATTAAAATGACCGCCAACCAATAGTATCTGAGAAGGAAGGGGAATGTGCCAACAATTTCATCAAACAAATAATTTATCTCAATTTTAGGGGATAAAAAGATGTCTAAATATATAAAACACATAACCCTTTCTATATGGTTAAAACTTATATAAAACTGCTGCGTTTAACTTAACCGGCTGTCAAAATAAGTTGTTTGTCTCAAAGAAACCTTTCAAAGATCTTAATATTCTATCTCATAGAGAATAACCTATTGACGTCATTTGACCAGTTAAATCCAAGGATCATTTATATGATTAAACAAACACTTTATAATCAATCAAGATTATCTTACATAAATAAAGGGTCATATTTTGGAAAGCAGAACTAGGTGTGGAAATAATCTTGAGGGTTTAAGAGTTTTAAAACCAATACATTGGCTTTATCAATATCAATGAAATAGATTCTGACCTAACGCATATAGTATGTATACAGAAATCAAATCCAGAATGTTCTAAAGTATGTTTAAAACCTGAGGGCTCTTGATAAAGGAATTGTTACATTGGTATGATTTTTCAGTTTAATTTATATGTTGTGGGTACTTATCAAAATACATTGATGTGTTGATTAATGATTTTAAAATGTACTTATTCAATGGGTTTTAATACAATTCTGTGTTAACAAAGCATTTTTTTCTTAAACTTCTATTCTAAAATTGTTGTGATTTTAGAAGAATACACGTTTTGTTGGGAAAATTTATTGATATGAAACACAGACTAGGTTAAAAAGATGTGCAGTTTTAGTAAATCAGCCAGATTTTGAGACAGACAAAATGTGGGGTGTTTAACTCCAAATGTCTATATACTCCACACGACCTTCATATTGTAACTTCTGCTTTAGATGACTTTAAAAATCTCTGTCATGAAGGACTACTTTGCTCTTAAATGGGCAATATATCCATTTGTCAAATCAATTTCTATCAAGTATCATTAAGAACATGATTTTGATACTGTCTACTGTTCCTTTCAATTTGGAGGAGCAATAAGGAATATAAAAGGTAGCCACGGAAATAACAAGGGTTCAGTACAAGACTATAGTAAGTGTTTCATGTTTATTAAGCACTTACTATAGCCTTGCACTGAACCATTTATATGTCTTGGAGTAAGAGGTAGACATTATACACTAATTATGCATGCATGAGCTCCTCTCCCTACATACATGTCCACATTAATTACCCTGTCAAATAAACCAGGTTACTTTATAGCTTAAAGGTAATAATGTATGTACACCTTAACGAGATTTCACACCACAAGACGTTCATACATGTATATAGCAATCCCCCTCCCACACAATAAACCAAAAAAACATATATAGAAAACAAAAGTTCTGTTTGGCATAAATAAAAGAATTGATAATAAACCATTCATGATAAGGCACATATTCTTCTTCGTCTTAAGAAAGACTTACAGTCAACATATAACAGTTCATTTTGGTATGTTAGGTAGTACCAAAATGACTTGCACCTGAGGCTGTATGTGTTTTCCATGCAGATTGATTCCAGGATATAGAGATACACTTGGGTTGGGTTTATTGGATTGGGAATGTACCTGGAGTTGGCTCTGATTCAAATTGTTTGGAACTCTAAGTCTGACTGGTTTTCACATTCATATCTACCTGAATGTCTAATTCACATGATGGATGTTTCTAATAGCTTTGCTACTTCTCCCTTTTTCCAGTTAAAGCATTTTGACATAAGTAACTAGTTTCAGTTGTTGATAAATAAGAAATTGCTATTTTGAACATTTCATCTTTCCACGATGAATAGTTTATAGTTTGTCATTTAATAATTGTATGTATAATCTAGGATGTATTTGGCACAGTAACCAATGTCATCTAAGACATGCCTATGTTATCAATAACATAGATATGTCTAAAAACATTGGTTCCTGTGGTATTTTGTAGTTAGTTAACTCCAACATGTTAAAAGAAAAGGGCGAATATATTGGTTAAACTCACCATTAAATCTTTTGACTGGAATGTCTGCTGCCCTCTTTTTCTTTTTCCTGTTTCTTGGTATGTTTCTGTTTTCTATAATTTGATTGTTTTCATGGTCGCGGTAGTCTGTCTCAAGGTCCATATCCTGTCCATTATCCAGCATCAGGGTAGATGGGCGAGGCGGTGACAGCCTGCCACTAGAAAGTTGTTTTTGGTCCACCTGAAATAATATATAAACCATGTAAATAAAACTGGCTAACATCTCTATTTGACTTGTAAAGACAATTTTATTCTTCCAGTCAATGAAATCCTTATAAAATAAAAAAAGGGTTTCTGTGACTAAGTGCTAACCTATACTTTCGAAACATTCCTTGTCGTTCCTGCTTCATCTAATAATGCCAATGGAAATCTATTGTGTCTACAGATGAAAAGACATGTTGGTTTAAACTTATTTAATTCACATTGATGATGCCGGGGGTTGAAGCTTATTTAATTCACTTTCCTTCTTGGATATGAACCAGTAGTCTCACTGATTTGTGGGTTAGTCCTGGCAATTATTACCTCAGCATACAGGGTTAGAACCCTGCAAGAAGCCGACACTCTACCACTGCCCTTATGTCGCCTACAAGTACATGTTTTTTTTTCTATAAAGTAAATTTCCCTTTTCTGTCCATGAATAAACTTTATTTCATTTTGTCAGTTTTCTCAAAAACTCTGTAACTTCAAATCTTAACACCTTTCTATGATTACTAATTTTTTTAAGACTTTCATAAGCCAGAGAAATACTTATTTCATCATCTTCTGTAATACCCCATCACATGTCTGCATTTCCAAAATAGTTTGACATGAAAGGATCCTGCATGAAGAATTTATTCGCCATATTCATTGTTTGGGTTTTACATACTCCAACGCCCTAAAAGTGAGACTGGGTAACAATGTATATTTTCAACATCAATTGATGCAGTATGATATTTGAATCAAAACTAAATATGTCCAGTTTAATAGATGGAGGACAAGAACATTGATTCCAATGTAAGAAATGTCCATAGTGTTGTGTCCATTGCAAATAAAAAAATTCAACAATAAAAGAAACTAACAAATTACATATTAAAAAGGGATAAATAACTAAGTAGTTATACCACAATAACAAGTGTGCTGATTTAAGTGAAAGGATGGGTGTTATTTTAAATAAAAAAAATCTCACCATGTCAAAAACCTCATCAAAATCACAAAAATATTCATATTTTTTGCCCATTATATCTTATTTATGTATTCTTTCAAGCCAACTAAAGGTTCAAACCTTACATGCAGAAAGAACTAGACAAGTGACAAGGTTTGCATTCTAGTTTCCCTTTTTATGTCTAACTTTCAAGAGAAACCCTGAATTCATCTCACAGAAACATTCAAAACCAGTCAAGTGAATCAACTGGCAGGGGTAATTACCTGACCAATTATAACTGTTCAATCACCAATCTTGTTTGGACAGTTCCATGCTTACTCAATGTTTATAATCCTATGATTAAAGACCAATTAAGAAGTACCTCTGTTGGCCAATTTCACAACCAATTGAAACTGATGACTCCAAAGAAAATCATAACATTTTATTAGAACTTTGGCACATCTTAGAAATCTACAGGCAAAAGACAGTAAATAAACTATTTAATGGTTCATAATTATCATAACAAAACAAATAAAGTGAAATCAAACTAAAACAAACACTTACAAATGTATCCAACATCTTGTATTTCTTGCGCTTTTCTCTCTTTCAAAATAAATCCCAAAATCAAATTTTGACTTTAAACTTCTTTTGTGCTTTTCTTATTTCCAAAAATTGCCAAAAACCGGTGTCACAAATCTCCATCAAAACCAAGCCGAAGCCTTTCTTTTTCTTCATTCGTTCTACAAGCCCATCTTCACTCTTTCGATTCAAAACCTACACTAACGCTAAATTGCGTCAGGTGACTTGTTTATATATTCGCCGACGTGTACTGGCTATGTGAGTCACGCTACACGTCGTATGACCTCCGACCCCGTTTACGTTGTGTATTTCTCCCATAGTTCATTGTTTACATCAGACCAAAACTAGGTCAAATCTTGAACGCGAGTAACAACTGTAAACGCGTCGTTTTGCAAACTCAAGCATTCGGCTGAAAATGCAATAAGTGTTAAAGTATCCGAAGAATTGTGTTCTTTATGCAAATAAGTGTTACCTCTATCATTCTCCCGGTTATAAGTTTCTCGCACTCTGCTACCATGTCACCATTTTGATTTCCAAACAATGAGAAAGATTAGACGGGTTTCCGAAAAAGTTTTTCAAGCAGGCCGAGTTTTTCAAGAATAATATATAGAAGCAGTCAAGAAAAACCGAAAATGCTTTTCTTTAACATACTCATAATTCATGTTTCAGAATAAAATACTATTTAGTTTTTAAAATTTTATATATTAAGAACATTTGAAAAGAATAATATATAGATTAACATGACGTTATAAAACTCAATTCATAGACGCCTGGAAATAAAAGAAACATAAGAGCGTCCCGTTACACAGATTATTTACAGAAAAACGTGAAACTGAACCAAATATTTCCCGACATTTCCAGTCTTATCGTTTTGCAATCATTAAAAAGGAGTGATATCTTACGAAAATGGAACTCCCCAAACCCCCTGATGGTAATTATCTTTTACGGATTTGTAAAACTCGTTCCCAGATTGATTAATAGCGACAGTAAACCATTGTTATTGAATGTGTGTGCTTGGGTTGACTGTTGGAACATATTAGTTTGCTCTGTGTATGCATCTCCATATGTCTTTGCCGGTGTCCTATCGTTTCATATTGAAGGAGAGATGCTTGAAAGACACACATCGAAGGACTCTGAGAGCACAATCTAAAAAGAAATGCTATAGTTTAGCTAGCAATAAAATGCTTGCAGGACAGGGGTTCGAAGTTAAGGTAGTCTTACGGCTATGTGTAAATATATATTTGTATATTTATACATAGCCGTAAGACTACCTTAACTTCGAACCCATGTGGCTTGCAGACAGTCCATGTCAGTTAACCTGGTTTGAAATGATTATAAAAAGGCTATCACATACCGTCAATAAGACAGTTCTGGATCACTAACAGATAAGAGATCATTATTTTTCGTATCAACTAATTTTATGTAGAAGTCAAAGTATGAGCTTTGCAAAATTATTGCTAGATGTCTATTTAGTTTAATCTAAGTTAATTTACAATGATTGTGAAACAAGTTCTTACAACTTGAATTAATCAGTCTCGATTCTACTTAATAATCAGTACTTCAGCTGAATGTGGATTAATGAAAAGTCGCAAGACAGAACCAGCTTCTCACAGGATTCAAACTCACAACCCTCGTGTCTAGAGGCTGATGCTCTGCCCCTGGTCCACTGTTTATTTAAACCAATGACATGTCTTTTTTATTCTCCATTAATCAATTTTTACAGAAAACAAGATCATGGTCACCCTGACAGATCCTTATTAAATGTTACAGTCAAGAATTGCGTGCTATACATATCCTTTTTTGGTAATTGGTTCACTTAACAGACTGGCAATGGAAATCTTATAAGTAAAAATTTAGTTGATTATTGATACATCATACTTATTCATACAATAAGTTAATCGCAGACCCATCTAGCATGAAAATTTCACATAAATGATGTCAGCTTGGTTACATCAAAACTTGTATATATAAATAAATGCCCAGCGCTTGTCATATGACATTGTTAGATAGATTGAAAGTTCCTACATAGATTAAATTACTCCATTTGTCCAATTTTCATGAATATTAAACAGCGTTTTTGGGGCATTCAATGACTTAGAATTCTTAATTTTGTACCTTTGAATCAAGCATAAACAAATTCTATATCTTCTGGGTAGCAGACAAATACTTTTATTTTAAATGCATATAGACCTTTTCAAGTTTGGGATTTCCTATGTCAAAGCAAATAGTTAGAAACTTTAAGAAAGAAACACATTTAAGCATGATTACAAAGTGAAATGAAAAGGATTTAAGAATGTTCTGCATGCCATGCTAGACATGAACTGTCAGAAGATTCAATGAAGCAGGACTTTCACTTTATAACAAAAACCAGCAATTTTCTTTAAAATCATGCAGTTTTCTCCTAAGTATGTTGATGGTGGGTGGTCATGCTTTAACCCCCAGCCAGACAAATCATGTGATTCTTTTCACAGAGGTAAAGTTGTCATTGTTTTAAAAGATGAGATTTCAATAGAGCATATTTTATTTACATATTTATAATTCTATCTCTACTCGAAGTATTTCACATTGAATGTCTTTTTTCAGATCCAGAATTGAAGAATATAATTGATAAATTGGCCAACTTTGTTGCTCGAAATGGTCCGGAATTTGAAAACATGACAAAACAAAAGCAGCAGGACAATCCCAAGTTTAGCTTTTTGTATGGTGGAGAACATTACGCGTATTACCAGTATAAAGTACAGACAGAACAAGCAAGTAAGTGGACTGTATCAATGTTTTGGTATAAATGTGATGTTATCAGAATTCATGCATTTCTATAGAAATCATTATGCATGATTTATCATTGATCGAAACATATTTAAAACAATGGTGTTCAAGATTTTAAGATCTTGATTTGTGTGATTGCAGCCAAGTTTTCTATTGATATAAAGGTATTTATTATGTCTGTTTTTTCTACATGATAACAACCCATTCAAGTGACATATTTTTGATATCAATTAAATAGAGTTGATTATTCTATTGATTTTATTCAACTGCATAAAAGCTATTTGCCAAATATCTCCTTTACCGCCAAATGGAATATAAAATGGGAGGAGCAAAGCAGTTTACCACGCTCATAACATCATTTATGCATCTCATGACGTCATTCACGCATATGTATACATTTGATAATACAAACATCTTAGCGCTGTGTGCAAAATTGCAGCCATGACTTTAAGGCAATGGAATTGTAAAAGAAAGTAGTTCTGTCAAAACTGATATAATCACTTGATGATATGACTTTTTGATATCTTTACTAGTGACTTTATTCACTGTAACAAATTTGAAAAATAATACACTGAGAAATCCCAGTATTTCACTGATAGGAATATAATAAAAAGAAAGAACTGAAAATCAAATACTATTAAATAATGCGAGGGATGTTTAGGTGCCAGGGTTATCAGCTAATTTCTTTTAGTTTGTTACAAGTAAAATCATTTATTTCTTGGGTTCAGAAATGACAGACTCTTATAGACATTTTTTTACAAAATGCTCTACTTCTCATTTGTCACAATTATTACAGAACTTAATTTTAATGATCCTGGTGATGGCATCTCGACTGACTTAAGGAGTGCCGATGATTCTCCTGCTTAACCAGCAGTTATGGGCAGTTGGGTTTTGGGTCTTCCTCCATCATTAAGAGTCTGGCATAGTAACACAACTGAAATAATTTTGATGTGATGTAAAACCCCATATAGATAATTAGAACTAGATTAATGCAGGGTTTTCATCAAGATTTGAAGTAAAGATCCAGGTTGAGATCTAACAGATTCAGCCAGGCAACCCTCTTTTATCAAACTTTATGACTGAGCATGAAGTATCTAATTCACATGGGATTTTAACTTATGGTTTGCATCTGCAATGGCAATCAGTTTGTAATGAAAACCCTGTTCATGATGAACCTATTTATCAAGGTATGTGTGTGCCTTTGATATTTATAATGTGTTCTTCTGGTTGACATAAGGAAGGCCAATAGTTTTACCTAGCTTGACCAGCCCTTATTCATAGGCGTAGGAGCGTTTTCAACATTGGGGGGGGGGGGCAACTTCAGATGAGGACCGGTCTAAGAATAAATGTTCCTAAACTTTTTCATGACTATTCATGCATGTACAAATTCAATAACATTATAAGAATTAAAAGAAAGCGTATGAAAACATGTATCTTTAATAGAAAAAAAAATAAAAAAAAAGGATATGCCAGGTCTCGATCTCACGCGGAAATCAATTGCATTGAACTAAATAAAAAGTGGCAGCGACCAGACTGTCACTGCCACGGATCCAACGAAGCATTACCTAACAATTGAAGACAATATAGAGTCTGACACCTTTTAAAGAACATGTTTTACACCACTGTTTTCGTCAATCAAAACTTTCCGGGTATTTTAGTGAGCTGAGTTTTCATTGGATAAACCCGATGTGTTCAGATTGCCATTTGCGATGATGACGTCAAAAAGATTTTGGTTATTGTTCGTAACAAAAGGCGAATTGGTATTACATAGAGCACAAAAATACACATTTATTTTTATTCTGCTGTTAAATTTCGTTTCTTTCATTTTTCTATACAAATATCTTCATTTGCCACTGTGAATATTGGGGGGGCCAAAGTATACTCTGGCCCCAGTCTTGATATTGGGGGGGCCGGGCCCCCCTGGCCCCCCCTGCTCCTACGCCTATGTTATTGGCAGTGAAGTTTTGGGTCTTTCACCAAATTATGATAAAGCTGGCTTCACAATATTACTGATATAGAATAGTTAAATAAAACCCCTCAGGAAGAAATTTGCTTCCTTAAAACTGACATAGAGGTGAATTAAGCCTCTCTCTCATTTTGGATTTGGTATTAAGGACAAAAGGTGCCAATTTGTAAAGACACTTTATTTCACTGTGTCATTTTAACCCATGTTGTGCTGGAAACGACTTCATGCTTATAAATGCAAACAGGTTAAATCCAGGCCAGCTATCAAGTAAATTGGTGGCTGACCTGTTCTAACCTGTTTGCTACTCTGATTATCTTTCCTCAACAAAATTAAGCAGATGTGTAAGGTTTTGGAAAGCAGACAACACAAAAATCTATTTTTAGAAATTTACCCAGCATTTTAAGTTTAAGAAAGGGGATATCTGAATGAGGGTTTTTACTTTAGTACACCTCTGAAGTACTGTTGTAAAAACCAAATCGAATAAAGACATCTTTAACAGGGTTTGATATTTTTTTTTAGACTAATTATTATATTGTGTGGTGTCCTTAAGTAAGCTTTTTCAAACCATAGTACCTACTGGTTAGCCTGAACGATGAATAAGAGAACTGACGCTATGAACAGACAGAAAGTTTAATGACCATGTCGTAAAACCAAATAACAAACCAAAAGCAATACAACGCTATGGAAAGACATGGCATAGGAAAAGATATATTATGAGCAATTTCTCGTTTTGTTGAAAAATAGATCTGGACAAATTCCTGCATAATGGGGTTTTGTTGTAGACTGGTCAAATTCACCAGGTGCCAGTATCTCTCCCCCCCCAAAAAAAATGTGTATTGTGTTATATATACTATTATATGTAAGATACACGTTTGTTTGTTTATTTGTTGTTACTGGTACCTGTGGTCAAACCACAGCCAACAGAAAAAATACATGGTGTGAAAACAAAATTTCTTTTAATGTTGGGTAGAAGTCATAATGACAAAATGAGAAATATTCCTTTCTCCAGTCTTGCTCCTTCAAAAATCTTGCTGCTCACATGTTTTAGTGAGTATGTGTGATCGAAATGGTTAAATCGACTGCTACCTTTATGCTTAAAAAGTGTATGTTTATTCATAAAGTATAATGATTAAGGATATTTCATGTAGTGAAAACTATAATAGTCATATTTTGAATTTTTCAAGTTCTCAAATTACAAAACTGTAAATTTAATTACAAGAAGATCACATAATCATTTTTTATAGCTTCATCAGAATAACTTTCTAGAACGTAATTATGGTATTTGGAGTTTATGATGAAATATGGGCCCATTTTATTGCCTAAGTGACATAATCAATGATGTTCTATTTATAGCACAATGCCTAATCTTATTTTCCCAGTTGTCTATTTATAGATCTGTTGTACATGGCCTGATTGAATGACATCATAACCTTAGAATGCATGTTTCTTGCATAGAAACAACAGTGTCACTTTACTTGAAATATGAATGCAGCAGCTACAAAGAGTTTGAGTAGTTTGATAGCAAAAGAAGAAATTTTGATTATCTTAATACTTCTGAATAATATGATGACTTCACCTCTAATCAATTATTTAGTACTTGTAGTACATGCCAGGCAAAAATATAAGAACTCTGTTGACATAAAGTTCACTGTTATTTCTACATGTTTTAAAGAAAAATGTCTCACTTTCCAATTTTTTTTTAAATGCAAATAAACGGCTTTCTTTAGGTTTAAACTGATAATGATTGTAAAAAGGGTTACTCATTTCAATTCCTTTTGAATCGTCTTTTCAAAAAGTCATTTGGGATTAGCCATTCTAGAATTCGAGGGTTCAACGCAAGACTATAGCAAGTGCTTCACAAACGTGAAGCACTTGCTATAGTATTGCGCTGAAGCCTTGAGATACATTAGTAAACTGACTTCACATTTATTTATAGATAAACATCAGGCCACAAGATTAACATACAGTCACCTAAGTTAACACTTTCCGTATTACTGTCATAACCTATTTTAAGGATATTATGACTTTTTTGAAACATAAAGATTTACAAAGTATTCAACAAGCATAACTTCAATTGTTTGAAAAAAGAAAACAGTTCTTACAAATTGTTTTAGTTTTTTTTTTTTTTCATGACATGAGCTGAAGTCAGGTGACTGAGATTGTTTGTATTGGGTAGAGTTTAACCCTTACCAAACAATAACAACATTTCACCAGTTTGTTGCAGACGACTCTGGAAAACATTGTAGGAAAAGGAGAAATTGCTTATAACGAGCAATTTCGCCTTTTCCCACAATGTTTTCTGCCTGATCGTAAGATTACTTTTTGAAATGTTGTCTGAAAACTCTTTCAATTTGGGACAGTCTAAAACTTGGTGGGTTAATTGTAAGAGACTACCAGACAATATTGATAATAGCTGTTTCTGTCTTCTAGGGATGAAATCATCAATTATGACTTCTACCTTTAGATATGGTATGATACTATTGAAATGATTAGAAATATATCATGAACAAGTCTTGTAAGCACCCTTTCCGAACCTCAGAAATTTGCATCATTTGGGTCTCGACATAATTTTCTTTTTTTCAAACTTTGATATGCATCTCAACCAAAATAACTTCCTGTTTGGACCAAGAACGGAAATATCTACTTTTCTTGACCTAGTTTTACACTACAAACCGCAATCGTCAAGTAGTTTAATTCTTTACCAAACAATAACGACATTCCACCAGTTTGTTGCAGACGACTCTAGAAACATTGTTGGAAAAGGAGAAACTGCTCTAACGAAGCAATTTCTCCTTTTCCAGCAATGTTTTCTGCCCTATCAAAAATGTATTTTTCATTTCATCCATTTTGATGAATGCAAACTCTTTTAATTTGGGACTGTCAAACATTTTGCGTTTGGTAAAGGGTTAAGAGTCCAATAGGATGGGGGATGTGTGAATACAGGGCATTTTACAGTAAAGTATGTGATTTGGCCAATGTTCTTTTGACATTCTAATTTAGTTGATAAAACATGATGGTTTTAAAAAACTGTGCTGTTCTGAGGAGGAAAAACCAAGTTAATGCAATGGTGCACCAATAGCCATTATACAACTAAAAGATTGTTGAAAGCTATGTAAAACTCCAATCCAATTAACTAGACTTATTACCCAATTTGTTGTTTAGTGGTAGTCATTTTCCCAAAAGGAGTGCTTGCCTGGTTACCTACTGTTTCACTTTTGGACTAGGGTGCGTTAGGGACGGTACTTTACAAACTGTGGTCTGACACGAATTACTCATTATCCATCCGCCTTCACCATGCGGACTAATACCTTCTTTGAACCAAGAATGTAGTCCGGAATCACTGGCTTTACAATCTCCAAGACGTACATAGCATATTGAGCTGCTAGACGGTTAAACCCACAACTACAGTTACAGTTTATCATGGCTATAACGTCAAGTAAACATAAACAATTCAGAATGGCTTGGTCTAAAAATAGGTACCTACAAACCCTGAAAAGTATCACCTATCCTCTCTATTCCACTCAATGATGGACTCGGCCACTTTATATCGTAGATAGGTAGATCTAATGAACAGAACAATCAGTTGATTGAAATTATCAATTTTCTACAATTTTCTTTATAGCTCCCTTTACATAATATACGTTTTTCGGTGAAGTGATTTTTGAACTTTGGACGTTATACGCTGTTTCTTTAAACGATTCCCTTCCATTTGCACGGTTTTAAGTTAACCCTTTACCAAACGCCAAAAACTAAACTGTCTCAAATTGAAGTAGATTGCATACGACATTTTGAAATGAGATAAATGGTAAAATAATCTTCTGATAGGGCAGACAACATCGCGGTAAAGGAGAAATTGCTCTTAACCACCCAAATTTTAGAATGTCCCAAATTGAAAGAGTTTGCAAACAACAGTTCGAAATGTGATGATATTGAAAAATCAAACAACGGTTCGAAATGTGATGATATTGAAAATCATCATCTGATAGAGCAGAAAACATTGTGGGAAAAAAAAAATTGCTCTTAACCGCCGAATTTTGAAATATCCCAAATTGAAAGAGTTTGCAGAAGACATGACATTCCAAATTGTGATGAAAATGAAAAATTATCTTCTGATAGGACAGAAAACACAGCGTGAAAATGATAAATTGCTCATTAAGAGCAAATTCTCTTTTGCCCATAAAGTTTGAAAAATAACCTTCTGATAGGGCAGAAAATATTGCCGGAAAGGAGAGGTTGCTCTTAACCCCCAAATTTTAGATTGTCCCAATTTGAAAGAGTTTGCAATCCTCTGATAGGACAGAAAACATTTCTGGAAAAGGAGAAATTGCTCTTTACCGCCAAATTTTAGAATGTCCCAAATTGAAAGAGTTTGCAGACGACATTTCAAAATGTGATAAATTTTAAAAATAATCTTCCGATAGGACTGAAAACATTGCGGGAAAGGGATAAATTGCTTGTTAAGAGAAGAGCAAATTCTCATTTGCCCATAAAGTTTGACGGAGACGTCTGCTACAGATTTGTCAAATGTCTTTATTTGGTGGAAAGGGTCCCACAAATTACTCTTAGCCACCAAATTTCAGCATGTCCCAAATTGAAAGAGTTTGCAGACGACATTTCAAAATGTGATGTAATTAAAAAATAATCCTCTTATAGGACAGAAACATTGCGGGAAAAGGATAAATTGCTTGTTACGATATTTATGTTTGGTATCAATTTCATCTTACGAGCAAATTATCCCTCTGTTGTGTCGTAGTAATTTTGACTTCGGGAATACCCTATACACATACATGTATGTGGTTTTAATACATTCAAAGAAAAGCATATTTTTATAGCATTTACAATAAACTGTTAACCTAATTTGATAATAATATCATTTTGAAATATAACATGTTTTAACCTACTTTTCATTTTTTCATTATTTTAAGATAAAAGTACGAGCTTATATGGTTCCCTGTATAAACAAGTTTATATTTTGGTTAAACAATATATAAATTATAAATTTAATATAAACCAATATAAATTGGTATCCTGCTTTGGTTTGAAAGAGTCTTAGATATTGAAGAAAGGCGGAAACCATATAGACACCAATGCGCATGCCTAGTTTAAAAGATGCGGCGGCAAACTACGCACCACCCTTTGGACAACGTCGAGACAACAACAAAGTTTAAACCTTTTTCTCTTAATCATAACTGATTGGTCTGAGCACTATTGCATAACCTTATCAAATACATATAAATCTGCTAATTTAAACCTCTATATTTCAACTCTTTTAAAGAGCACTAGTAAAGTTTCAAACTGATGTGTTGCCTTGATTGGTCTAAGCGGAATTGCATAGGCTAATCAGAGACCATGTTTTCAGCTTATTTTACCAATTGCTTTTGAAGTACTCATTTAAAGGAATTTGTAAGGTAATGTGCTTTATTCTGTTTTCCCTGATTGGGTTGAGCAGATTTGCATTCATTGGCTGGCATGATTTAACTTAAATCTGCATAGATATTTATATGGCCATCATTTGTTCTTCATTTACTTTTTCAAATTTATGCGGGAAATATTTCCTTTTTCATATAACTGTTACTGGTTGTTTAATCTTCGACAACCATCTTCTAGTGTAAATATATAATTTGCTTTAACTAGTCAACTGATAGACACTATCTTATGTAATGATTAATATGGGCTTTGATATTGTTGAAGATGTTATTAATCATAATGTATTACTGGTATCATGCTGTAACACCTGTATTGGTGTGTTAACGCACTTGAAAATAACCATTGGAAGCATGTGTTGACGATTTTTAAGCTTTCATACAGTGTATTATATGTATTTGAATCCATAAGCAAAGCCACAAACATTTTTTTTCTTCAGTTTTGACATCTCTGCATATTAACCATACATACATATTGACACTTCCTTATTCAATTATGCTTTCAATACCTATATATATTTGCGCATTATACAGTATTACATCAACTGTACTGTTTGAATGGCATTTTCTTTCTTACTTTTAATTGTTCTCATCTGTGAACAAGCACTTTTAAATAGCATATGATATTTGTATACCAATATGAATCAAAGAATACATTCGGATTCAATTTGTGTAATCAAATCAAAGTGGTAGACTTGTAATTCACCAAATTAAAAGTGTTTGTGTTGGTATTTTGAAAATGAAAAGAGATTTACTGAACAGACCTGCAAAATAATTGTTTGATTTGTCCATCTTTTAACTATTGCCTTAACAAGAAATTATTTTTTTTGCAGATTTCTTTCTAGAATTTGATAACATTGAGATGATTACCTAAAAAGCTTGTTTGTGCTGTTAACACACACTAAAGATTTCTTTTTAAAACCAGTCACCTTTAAAGGTATATCTTCATATAGGGATAGCACATGTATAAGTTCAATTTCAACAAAATTCCTTTTAAACTTACAAACCATTGAATGTCAAAACTGAAATTGAATGTGTGAATGTTGAGTATTTGATATCTAAAACATTGTCCTTGCATGTTATATCTTATTTGCTCTATTGTGTGTTTAATTCATTGATATTTTGATACTTTAATACTGTTTTTATTCAAAAAAATGTTTATTTTCAAGTTAAAATAAATGCTTTAAAAATGTGTTGCCTTGTTTAAACATTTATACATCCCTTATACTTTTAAGCATCTTGTTAAATAGCAGAAACAACATTCACCTGACCAAATGCACATTACCTTGTTTTTAACGCACCTTAATCCTTCAGTGCTTTCAGCGCTTTGATTTACCTTCTTAGTACCCATTTTTACAATCACCTCATATTTCATAAACAAGTATATTTATGTACCTTATACATAGGATTCAATGTGAATAACCTTGTAGAAACATCATAGTGAGGACCCACTGTATACTGTAACAGTGTTTATTGAAGGACTGTTTATTTATCACCATTAAAATGTTTGTTTATGCCTTAATCACTGAAATCTTGTGAATATGATGGTTTCCCAGGTGTAAATTTTACAGGTATTTCCCGATGAAATCCCAGGTTATTAATATGCATGTCCATGTACTATTATTACCTGCTTTAACCCTTTACCGAAGAATAACGAAATTTAATTAGTTTGTTACAGACAACGCTGGAAAACATTGTGGGAAAAGGAGAAATTGCTCTTACGAGCAATTGCTCCTTTTCCCACAATGTTCTCTGCCCTCTCAGAGTGTTATTTTTCAATTTTATCACATTTTCAAATGTCGTCTAAAAACTTTTGGCACTTGAGGAAAGTCAAAATTTGGCATTTGGTAAAGGGTTAATCTTCAACTTCATTGATACTTGTACTACACTTGCTCTAGTCTACTCCTACAGATTTAAAGAGAGCGTGTAGCAAAGGAAGAAATTGCTTATAAGTTATGATAAGCAGTTTCTCCTTATAAAGCGATAGTTTCTTATGTCACCACGAGAGACAACGTCAACGTTTATTTCACACTTATGTGTAACAAGTATATTCATGAAGGATTTGCTATAGTCAGACATTGAACCATCAATGACTATCCTAAATGCTTTTCATATAATTTTTGCGAGTGAATGAATTAAAGACCACACTATTTATTGCAGTTCCACTGTCAAAACTGTTAAACAAAGTAAAAATGTCATCTATAAGAACATATCAGTTGCTTCAGATATAGATAAGAGAGTGTTTCTGAGCATTGACAGGGATGTCAAAAGCAATTGTCCATATTGCCTAGCTTGTCAAAAAGCCTTAATAGACAAACACATTTTTATTGAAATTTAAGTTTGAATCAGGCTTGAGACATATACTAGGTCCCAATTCTAAACGACTGCTTTAGTTTCTGTGCTTGCTGAAGTTGAATAAAACCTAGGTTACATGATTTACTGATTTTTAGCCACATGGTATGTATGTGGGAAAGCAGTCATTTACTTTAAAAGAACAGTCTAGGATTGTCTTGGTGAGAGAATGCCTGAAGCATAGATAGATGTATTGACTGCAGTAATATAAGTGAATTGGTATTGAAAAATGCAAAAAATTAGGGGGAGGGAGGTATATTTTAGTCAAACCTTTCCAATTTGGATGTCGACTGCCAAGTTTTTCAGATTGGAAATGAGAAAAAACAAACTATTTGTTTAAGATTGAAATTGTTTACTTCAAATGGATTAAATGGGTCAAACAATGACAAATATCACACTTCAATAATGCATTACTCCATAAAACTGAATCGCTCTGTGTGTGCTACAGAAGGCTAGAAATCACTGTGATATATTGGATAAAATTGATCATGATGAGCTATATACTCTTAATCACAATAGTTTCTACCAGATTTCATTAAGAAAATATATTGTTTTCATGCTATTTTTTTTTTCATCTGCTGTTGCTTTCAATTTGGATCATTGACAAATTCCATAATGGGTTAAAGGTTGACAAATTTCACGCCATACTAATACACATTAAACCTTTTCTCAAATAAAAAGCACATGACATGTTTGGGCTATGGAAATTTTAACGCCTGGAACAATTACAATAACAATATTCACATATGATTTATAAGTCCTCCTTTTAACTCTTAGAATGCTGGGTAATATTCTAAGAATAGATTGTGGTATTGTCTGCTTTCCAAAACCTTTAATATCTCCTTAATTTTGTTGAGGAAAGATACTCAGTTTAGCAAACAGGTTAGATCACAGGCCAGCTGCCACTTTACTTGGCAGATGGCCTTGATCTAACCTGTTTGCATAAGCATGAAGTCGTTTCCAGTAATCTAATGGTTAACTTTATGTTTTTGTTTGATACTGTGATATTGACCAAATTAACTGTACAATCATATCAGTTTTAACACCATATGATATTGTGTTTTATGTGTTGCTGTAGATTCATCATCGCTGAAAAAGATTTGAGTCATATGGACTCATGCCATCTGTTACAGTCAATTGTTGTACCAGTGTTGTTGATAACACTCTTGGTACAAGACATATCAAAACTAGTTATCTTTTTCTTTTAAATAGTTCCAATCAAATTTTTGTCTCCAAGAACATATTGTTGACTTAAATCCAAAGTATCTGGCACTGTAAGATCTTGATAAGTTTGTGATTTCAGATTTCAGAAAAAGATTGTGAAATAATAAGACCGTTACTGGGCAAATAAGCAAAAGGAATGTGAAATGAAGAGTTATCCCTTTTGAAAGAGTATAGTTAGAAATTCTGAGGAAGGCTAAGTAAATATTTCTCACAATTCTTATTTCATTTGTAAAGTAAATTTTATCAATATAGGAAACTAAACATGTGATTCGTAAATCTGAATTCCAAAACATGTGCTCAACTTTGTTGAGGAAAGATACTCAGCCTAGCAAACAGGTAAGATCACAGGCCAGTCGCCCATTTACCTGGCGGCTGGCCTGGATCTAACCTCTTTGTACAAACATGAAATCAGTTCCAGTACTTGTAAGGGTTAAGAGATACCCCATTTGTAATGTTGCTTTCAAACCTATATTGCTTATTTTCAAGGTAAGAGTGGATAATATTTGTTTCTAACAGACTCATTAGCTCAGATCTGGTAACAGATTGCCCAGTATGTTGTTACTGGTGATGTGTCATCTCCTAGCGCCTTGTCACATGGCGTGACCCGTGATCAACACCAGAGGATGATGACTGTTAGGTAACCCTGTATAGTCTTCATAACGTCTCACTTCCCCACTTTTCCTGCAGATCATGTGTTTAAACACTTCTGGTAAGATAGATAACATTCTGAGAAAATGGATAAATTGATCATAATGAGCAATTTATCCATTTTTGGAATGTTATTTATTTTTTAGAGTAAAAAAAGAACACACATTTCATTTCATATTATTTTGACATCTGCTGTTGCTTTCTATTTAGATCAGTCACAGATTCCCATAGTTGATATGGAAATAAGTTGACCTGTTAGTCTTGTTATAAGACAGGAGAGCATCATGTATTTGTTAGAATGTGTTTGACAGGCAATATCTAAGTACTTTCCAATACAGGTTGGATTATCTGCTATGTTTACTTGGTGACACCTTGGTATGTCCTGACCAAAACGCAGGAATTGTCTACTTATTATAGGGTGACCAAAATGCCTGTAATTTTGTTTCAGGCTGTATGCTTATTTCTTGACACCTTTATCATTTTTTCTTTGTCAAAATCGGGAATTTTTGACACACTATAGGTCCACAGACACATCTGTCATTTCGTTTATGGCAGATATGCATATTTGATGACACCTCGTTCCATCCTTACTTTCCCAAAATCAGGAATTGTCAACACCTTTATAGGGTGACTGAAACCCCTGTTACGTAGGTGTAATTAGCTAATAAAAAATAAGTTAACATAGTGTTTCCCCAGTTGTAAAGGTAGTAAAATCTCCTGAGTTTATGAAGTTGTCAGGTACATAGTTATGCTGCACTGTTATGTTGCATCCTATGGTTATTGCAGGGTTCTTGCGAGATGCTTCCTCTTGCATTAGCTATTTTAAGTTCAAAACTGAAAACAAAAGAGAATAATGAAATAGAACTTGATTTTGATATTGCCGGAAAGCATTTTATCCAAGTGCTGAAAGAAAAGAAATTTTTGTCAATTTTTATATTTTTATTATACAAGTTGATAGCTGCAGATACCAAAACAAGGATATAATGAAAAACTGATGTGATTTAGTAAGCCTTACCAGGGCTCACACTGACTGAAAAAAGGTTTCCGCTGTGCATTTGCCAAATGACAAAAAAAGAGCCAAATTTAAGAAGTAGGAGCCAAATTGTGAGCAAATGACTCTAATAAGATTATTCCATTGCTTCGGTAAGGGAGGCAAACTTTCAAAATAAGCTAGTCTCAATAATGATCTGTGAACAAAGCTTTATTCAACATTTGAACATTAATAAAATTATTGTGCTTTGGAGGCGTCAGTCAATATATAGCAATAGTCTTCAAGACCAGAAATCTAAGCATAATTTACAAGTTAAACCTCTTTTGAATCCTGCAATATACCTTGCATCATAACACATTGGACTGAATGCTGTAAAAACAATTTTCATTGAACAAGCATGTCATGCTTCTTAATCAGGACAGTGTCTTTTTACAATATGCTTGAATTGATAACACATGATAAATGAACTAAGCTATTGATGTGCTGGGGGCCTGGGGGCTTTGTGGTCTGGTGGTTAGAGTACAGAACTTGAAATCAAATGGCCCCTCTCTGTGTGGGTTCAAATCCTGATGAGGGATATGGATTTTTATAAGAAGTAGTCTCCTGACTGACTTACAGAATGCCTATGGTTCTAGCAGGCGGCAGTTGAGTATGGACTCTTCCTCCATCTTTAAGAGTCTGGCATTGCTACATAAATGGAATAATGTTGAAGTGATGTAAAACGCATGTAACAAAAACAATATATTGATGTGCCTTAAAACCAGAACTCATTCATTCGTTGACATTCTTGCATTGAACTCCGCTAGAATGCACTACTGTATGGTGTAGTTGAATGGGTAAAAGCGCTGCGTAGAAGATTTAATTAGTCACTATGAGTATTGGCCCCTGGATGCTAGGATCATGTGCTATAGCTATATGTGTCACATCCATGCCAGCTGCTATCTGACATAGTCAACTGTATATCCTTTCATAACGTAATGGGTATAAACCATACCAAATAATAACAATATTTGAATACTTTGTTGCAGACGACTTTGGAAAACATTGTGGGAAAAGGAAAAATTGCTCACACTGAGCAATTTGTCCTTTTCCCACAATGCTTTCTGCCCTATAAGAAGATTATTTTCCAACTCCATTACATTTTGAAATGTCATCTGCAAACTCTTTCAATTTGGGACAGTCGAAAAATTTTTGTTTGGTAAAGGGTTAACATCTTACTATATATATCTCAAGGGCTCATTGCAATACTGTATGTAGTAAGTGTTTCACGTTTGTCAAGGACATACCATAGTCTTGAATTGAAGCGGGTCCTGCGTGGTCCAGTGGTTAAGGTGGCTGACGTAGACCTCGGGGTCCCAGGCTTCAAGCCCCACCGACACCACTGGTTTCGTAGGAGTAGCCTCTGGCAAGTCACTTCTGAGCCATAGGCTAGTACTGATAGATTCAGGAAAGCTGGAACATAATCGGAAAAAATGTTGACACAGTGTTAAACAACGTTTTGCATTGAGCCCTTGGTTAACTGGTTGATTTTGCAGCATTGGAATGAAGAAACCATTATGACAGAATGAGAAATGGCTTTTAACCCTTATGAAACCAACTTAATGCTTTTGCAAACAGGTTAGATCAAGGCCAGCTGCCAAGTAAATTAGCAGCTGGCCCGTGATCTTACCTGTTTGTTAATCTGAGTATATTTCCCCTTCAAAATTAAGCAGATATTTAAGATTTTGGAAAGCAAAAATTTTTTTTAGAAAAATACCCTGCATTCTAAGGGTTAAGAAAAGTTTTTCAAAATTATGATAAAATGCCCATGAAAGATTGCCTTCAAATCATTGCCATAAAAAATGGTTTGCTCATAATGAGCCTTTTCTGCTGCATATGCATTTATTCTCCTTTGTACATGAACTACGATCGATTTTAATCCTGACTACAATTTACAACATTTGCAGATAATCATTGTTTATTAGCACAAATGGCTTTGTTATTCATGAGTTTGAGAAGTAAGCATAGCAGCCAGCAAAGAATGGAATAGGTTCAGGAAAAAATATCTTTTGTGACAATGATATCTTTTCTTCCATACATTGTCCTTTAACTGCAACTGCATAAAACATTTTTGGAAAACATTGTGAAAAAAAAGAGCTATTACTAGTTATGAATTGTACTCCAAATTTCAAATTTGTGTTTTACCTTGCCTTGAAAAATGAAACATCACTCAGTGATAATTTTTTTTTTTTTTAAGTATCATGTCATGTCTTATTATTAATTCGATATTGTAATACCATATTATTAAATGGAATGATGCATCAATGTTTTATGGTATTTGAGCTAGATTGAAAATTAACTTGCTGGAATACTTTGCGTCTGATTCTAAGGGTGAATGAATCAGGATTTGCATGATTATATCCTTTGCTATTTTGCCAGCTCATATCAGCTGTTGTAGAGGTAGTCATTCTGGTTAACCCTAAGAACGCAGGATAACTTTCCGAATATAGATTTTTTGTTTTGTCTGCTTTCCAAAACCTTGAGTATCTGCTTTATTTTATTGAGGAAAGATACTCAGAGTAGCAAGCAGGTTAGATCACAGGCCAGCGCCAATTTATTTGGCAGCTGGCCTGGATCTAACCTGTTTGCATATGACTGAAGTCGGTTCCAGCACTTTAAGGGTTAAAAATGAGTTGCAAAAGTGATGATTGGATAAGGTGCAGAGGTCATGAGTGGCGTCATATTAGATCTAGTATTCCACAAACAATTTGGTGAAATCCTATATAGTTGGTTATCAATAGAAAATTTATATATATTCTTTTTCTTCGTCTCAGGCTGCTTTCTATCTGGACCTGACATAAATTGTCATATGGGCTAATTAGTTGAAGAGATTTAAATGTCAAGAGGCTTACATGAAGCCAAATGTTTATGTTCAAGAAGGATATTAGCTTTGCCAAGCATGCAACTAATTTTTCAAATATTTTGCTGATAAATAAATACTCTAAGGTCACTATGAAAAAGGCTCTAAAAGCAAGTTCGATTCTATGAACTTGAAAGCTTTAAAACGTGCTTTGAAAGAATATTCATGTTCAATTTAATTTAAAATTAGAGAGAAAAATTTTGACAAATGAAGAGCCTACTTTAAAAAAAACAAAAAAGCAGGTTCATGGATATTCCCCCATGGAGATGATTTCACATAGCATTACAGCAGAGCAGACTAGGTCTTGCCAAAGGTTCAGTAATTTATTTATGAACATTAATCAACATCAAATGGCTGTTCATGAACACAATACTTATTCATGAAATTCAAAAATAGGTTCATGAACATCAAGTACAGGTTTTCGTCCTATGTCATCTAAACAATGTATTTTCTGATTATCTTTCATTACTGACAGGGTCTTCCCTTGACCCTTTGATTTATCCTAATTTTGGGGACTTTTGACTTTATATTTGGAAATGGGAATGGAATATAATGATCTTTAGGAGTCATATCCAGGAATTGGAGGTCATAGGTACACTAAATAAGTTGGGGTGTAGAAAAACCCTGCATAAATCTGCTCTTGCTTTCAATATTGAACTTTTAAAAGAATTTCTTAGAGGTTTAAAGGGTTGACGATTTCAATGCATGATGAACAAAATCTGTTGAGTTGATTTTTAACGGTGTAGAACAATGCCTCCTTAACCCTTTACCAAACACCAAATTTTCAACTGTCCCAAATCGAATGAGTTTGCAGACGACATTTCAAAATATGATGAAATTGAATAAAAATCTTCTGATAGGGCAGAAAACATTGAGGGAAAAGGAGAAATTGCTCATTAAGAGCAATTTCTCCTTTTCCCTCAATGTTTTCTAATGTCATCTGCAACAACCTTGTAAAATGTTGTTAGTGTTTGGTAATGGGTTAACCCCTTTAACTATCCAATTATGTTTTTCTTAACCCTTTCGCCGCCAAATATAGAACAAAATGCTCATCTCAGCGCCAAATATATTTAGCGCTTTCTACGAAAAAAGTAGTATGCTGTACATGTATTTATTTCTGTTATATGTAGAAAACAATCGTATGTCAACTAAAGTGGCCTAGGATGGTCAACTGCGCTGTCCACTTATGTCAACTA
Organism: Cerastoderma edule; assembly: GCA_947846245.1. NCBI lineage: Eukaryota > Metazoa > Mollusca > Bivalvia > Cardiida > Cardiidae > Cerastoderma > Cerastoderma edule. The sequence goes on along the minus strand of OX401405.1, from coordinate 23,419,223 downwards.
CGGCGGTGAAAGGGTTGAGCTATTTTCCTGTCAAATTATGTAATCATTCAATTTCACCTGCAGCAGTAGAATTATGCAACAGTGACAAAAGGTGGAATTGCTCAGCATAAGTATTTTGTGACAATGGACTTTACCAAATACTTTAAGTAGGCAACATTGGTGCAGAAGTAGAGGGTCACAGATGGTCTGGATCAATCTGAACACATCGGGTTTATCCAATGAAAACACCTCTGAAATAATAGGGATGACGCCAATTTTTTTTTCCCGTGAGAATGACGTCACTTTACTTTCGTTTGAAAAATAGATCTTAAATGTGAAATCTGAAAAGTCGTTAAATTTGATTGAGGAAACAACTATACATGTAGCAACAACAGTTTCACCATTTGGTATGAGTTACTGATAAAAAATGATTTAACAGGATGTCCAACACTTCCATACACATTGAACTACTTAATGTGAACGCTTAGAAAATGTGTAAATTGGCGGATGCCGATTTACCCGAAAAATTGAAACCCTACACTATATCCGAGGTGTATTTCACAGCTCACGGAAATACCCGAGTAGTTCCGATTGGGTCTGGATCTCAGCTGATTGCATAAGCATGAAGTCGGTTCCAGCACTATATTATAAGTGCTAAGGATAAGTTGTTCATTACATGCAATTCTTATTTGGTCTCAACGTATATTACATAATAATTCAACATACTGAGCAAATTAACCTCTTAAAAAATCAATCACATCCAATTGGTGAAAAACACTGTTATCCACTGTTTGGTAGTGCTGTCTAATTATATACCTGCATGTTCTCTATAACAATGCATTAGGCTCTCTAATTCACATAAAGGCTACGCAAAAGCTATATGTTGAAGTAAATGTTGTTTTGTATATTTTATATTCCTACTTTGTAGTTGCTTTTATTTTTAAAAAAATCCCAATATTCTTGTAAGGAAATTGATTCAGTCGGTAGGACTAATTATGTAGGGGAGGACTAATTAGATGAGTGAACTATCCTAGGTGTTCACAAGCTCTAATTGGAAGCGCAAAGTGTAAGATGAGATGATGTAAATAGGTCACAAAGGCTTGACTTATGATCTATGTAAGGCTTCCCTATGCACGTGACGAGACTTGCACATGTTGCCCTTTTTAAAGACAAGTTGGCATAATGATCTGCATTGTAAAGACTTAATATTTTACTGACTTGTCCTCATGCATAATCAACAAATGCTTTTTACAAGTGAACAGTATTCTTGAATTTGAGTGGATATTACTAAATCTTGGTATTGATATCAAGGGTTTATTGCAAGACAATTGTAAGTGCTTCATTAATTTGTGAGCACTTAATACTTCAGAAACAAGTGTGAAAAAAGGATAAGTTGCTCCCAATTTATCCATTTATCTTTTTTCTACAGAGGTCTTCTAACAAAAGGCCTATAGAATCTATGAAAGTGTATTTTTTGAAGTTTGTCATTGATTTCAACTCAGACCAGGGGGTCCGTTTTACTAAACAAGTTACGGAAAATATTTGCGTAAGTCATAAATGATACACATGGATAGTATCTTCAATGAAAGAACAATATTGTAATGTGACACGTCATTGGAAACGTCGGAGAGACGATTCCAATGATGTGTTTTACTTTGCAATATTGCTTTGCCCAATATGGATAAAAGCGGAATTGTTGTTTTAGACTTACGCAAATCTTAAGCGTAAACTGTTTAGTAAAACGGTACCAAGCTCCACAAGTTCTGAAATGAGAAAACAAGTGAAGTGTCCAATGGTAAAGAGTGAAACAAAGTCACAGACTTAGAATCAAATATGCTGAGGAATGAAGATGATGCTATGCATATTCTGTCCAATTTCATCGTTTGAAATTATTACATAGTTCTCATATACTGTACTCATATCTTAAGACTTCTGTATACAGACAAATGTTTAATGACTGTAATAAAAGAGAAGATTTGCTTTAAATGAAAAATGAGAAAAATAGCTATTTTGTTAAAATATTTCCATTTGCTCTATGATTCCATGCAATGTTTTGTTGAGATCTACGGTGGTAAATATAATCTACTAGTACTTCAACTTAGCATGGTTTTGGAAGATTAAGGGCAATACGTTTCACCAGTCTTTAGCATTGAAACTGGGGTCATATTGGGGATCTTCAGTGGTTAGAGGAAAGGATTTGATTCAGGATCTCTTGAACGATTCCCTTTTTTCTCCGGCAGGTGCATCATAATGAGATGCTTTGGAGTAAGGTGTTGAAACGTAATCAGAGGATCCCCTGCAAAAGATTCAAGAACTTAATCATGATATTCATAAATATTCATACGCAGATCTATTCTTAACATGTTCATGAACTTTTAGAACATGTTCATGAACATCAAGAACAGGTTCATGAATTCATGAACCTATACTTGATGGTCATGAATCTCTTTTTGAAGTTCATGAAAAAGATCTGTGTTCATGAAGTGCCATTTAACATTCATGAATATTCATGAAATTCATGAATAAGTTCTTGAAGCTTTCGCAGAGGAAACATGCCCAGGGGTTCTACTCTAAGTCTTGTCAGTATAAATTTAAGGTTATAATAGTAAATTTTAGTAAAATTTCTCTTGTCTGTTGAGGCCTTTGGACAAGCTAGGCCATAAGGAGAATTGATTTCACCACATGTAAGAGAGATAAAAATGATTAGAAAAAAAAAAAAGATTGTTGTGTACAATTATGAACTTTTAAAGAAAAATTGAAGAGCCTGTTTTATGTACCCGTATTTTGCCGAATTGATAAACAAAGCTTAGTCATTTGTTGACATGAGTGTATTAATCTTAAAAAAAGACAGTTTTTATATAATAATACTCAATAATATATTGTTTACTGATTAGTTGGAAGGTTTCACAAACAATATAAACTAGTAAGATGACACAACAACGTCTTTGTTTCCAGTGTGGTTAGGTAACATGGTGAAGGCTTATAAGTAGGTGACTAGGTCACATTGACTTCTTGTAGGGAATGTTCTACCTGTATAAACCCTTTCCCAAACAATAACAAAATTTGACCACTTTGTTGCAGACGACTTTAGAAAACATTGTGGGAAAAGGACAAATTGCTCGTAACGAGCAATTTTTCCTTTTCCCACAATGTTTTCTGCCCTATAAGATTATTTTTCATTTTCATTACATTTTGAAATGTTGTCTGCAAACTCTTTCAATTTGGGACAGTCGAAAATTTGCTGTTTGGTAAAGGGTTAAATAGTTGAGAAACCTTATCCTGTTGATTTCTTAACCCTTTACCAAACGCTAACTTTTCGACTGTCCGAAGTTGAAAGAGTTTGTAGACGACATTTCAAAATCTGATTAGATCGTAAAAATGATCTTCTGATAGGGTAGAAAACATTGTGGGAAAAGGAGAAATTGCTTGTTAAGATTAATTTCTCCTTATTCCACATTGTTTTCCAAAGATGTCTGCAACAAACTGGTCAAATGTTGTTATTGTTTGGTAATAGGTTAAAAGAGTTATCGCTGAGATAACGAATAATTGGTTGTTCACAGATGTGAGGAAATTTGGAAGTTACGAATGAATTTCTTTAAAATTACGCAACAGCTGTACTATTAATTATAAGCACTGAAGAATAGTCATTGAAGGCAAGGGTAGATGATTTTAAGTCTTATGACAATACTTTTTTTTTTAACACATAACCACCCACCATCACATTTTTGCTTCTTGCAGCAGATACCTTTCAAAAATCATTGTTGCAAAAGGAGAAATTTCATGTCAAAGGAATTTCTCCTTTTGTCACAATGCTATTTTATTCTAGTCACATATCACAAGCAGAACTGAAAGGTTTTTCACATGTTAACAAAGCTTTCTGCTTTAAGATAATAAATTTCGTCTGCAAGTGGTAACAAGTTAATTATTTTGAACATCTTTGCCAAAAGAAGAAACTTGCTTATATTGTTAAATTCCTCCTTTTGTTACTGTGAAATGTTTGGTTATTTGAGTGTATGTGTTGTAGATGATCAACTTTATCACATTATTAAGCCATCTTGCATCTTTCACATGTCTGTCTTGGACAGTATGTCACACATCAGGGAAGTTCAATATAATAGCAAAAAATACCTGCCTGTGTCAACACTTTATTACACATATAATTTTCTTTTTCAGTTATCAATGTGCAGAACAAAAAGATTCAGGAACAGCAAACAGCCCATCTCCAACAACAACAACAACAACAATCTCAGATCCCCACAGTAACACCATTACCATCACAAGCCCCGCCTTCATCGTTTTCTATTGGTCAGTTGACGGTGCCTCCGCCTACAGTGTTAAATCCCAGTGTCCCGCCCCCTCAGATAACACCATGGGTGTCAACAGCACTACCACCTGCTTCGATAAGCACGGTACAAGTACAGCCATCTGTAGCCCAGCAAACATTGGTAGGTCCGATTTCTTCTTGTCCCAGGTCCTGCATGGCCAAGTGGTTAAGAAGGCCAGCATAGATATAGGGGTCCTGGGTTCGAACCCCACTGACACTTCTAGTCTCGTGGGAGTGACCTTTGGCAAGTTACTTCAGAGCCCTAGCTTAGTACTAGTTGATCCATGAAAGCTGTTACTTAACTGAAAAGTTGTTGATATGTTGTTATACACAATACTAATCTTTTTGACCCAATTATTGTTCGAATTTGTTTGGATAGGTGCATATTAAAATCATTACATGATGGTAGATACCGCATCTTTATAAATAAGAAAGGGCTAAATTACTTTGATTTTTCATCATCTGAAACTATTTCTACAAAATGATTTTATTCCGCATCTAAAATTTCTGCTTCAAAATGACTTTTAATCATCTAAAACTGTTTCTTCCCAATAGGTTTACAGATTTTAATAAGGCTTCCTTTATCAGTAGTTTTTGATGGAGCTTTTTGTTAAATACCATATATCACAATTCTAGAAATCTTTTATATTTGTTGCTTTAATTCCAGTTACATTCTAAATCCTGGTTTGTGTAAATCTTGCTTTCCTTTAGATGTAGTCTTGGATAATGATGCTTACGGTTCTAAACAACATGACCCAACCCTTATGGGCAACTAAGGATGAGGTCTTCCTGGCTATGGGAAAATAAGTACAATACAAAAAATTGAAAATAGAAAATATCTATACCATTATGAATCAAAATATGTCATATCCATGAAGACTTGTTATTTTATTTAATTTAAATGCTAAACCACTATTCAGCCGACATCAGTATATATATAGATACCAAAAAAGTTGCTGAATGTTTTCTTTCTTTTTTTTTTATAGCCAATCTCCAGTCTGCAGACTTCAATACAGGTACAAAAAAAATCTCTATTTCTAATGACTACCGGTATATTTCTTTTTCTTCTTCATAGCCAACTTCCATCCAGCAGACTTCAGTGCAGACCCCACAACAACAACAGGTATCTCAGCTCCAACAGCAAATAAACTTACAACAACAGCAAATTCAACAGCAACAGCAGTTGAATGAACAACAGATCCAGCAGTCAGAAGTGAACCTCACGGCACAATACCAGAGTCTCATGAACCAGCAGCAGGTATGGTACTTCTTGGTGTTTTGTACAGTTTAAGTGGTCTGTCTAAGAGTTTAAGGTAGAATACCCATAATCTGCCATTTTTAAACTCATTCTTTTGTTGGATTACTTTGGTTGTTCTGCGGTATACATCTGCCTTGGTTGGAACTATTCAGTTTTAATTTTGAATAGTTCCGACCCAGACTGATGTATATGGAAAACTACCAAAGTAAACTGACGGTCGAATGAGTTCAAAATGGACACGGGCCTGCATAGCTAAGTGGTTAATGTGGTAGTCTTAGATCTCAGGTGTTCTGCGTTCGAGCGCCACAGACACCTCTGGTCTGTACAAGTGACCTTTGGCAAGTCGCCTCAGAGCCCTAGCCTAGTACTGGTGAATCCAGGAAAGTGTTGATATGGCATTAAACACCATATCAAAATGGCGGATTCTGGGTATTCAAACGAAAGATGGCAAGTGGGTTCCTGTGAGAAGTGGAATCAACCTTGCAATCATTCCTTAATCCACATTCAGCTCAAGTACTAATTATGTATCCAGGAAGCAGGATCGAGTATGATTGATTTAAGTCGTAAAAACTTGTATCACAATTAATGTCAAATAAATATGGTGTTAGACTAATTTATTATTTTTAAATGAAATATCTTCTACAAGTAAAATGACATCACAGACATATAAAGTTTAAGAAAACTAGGTTATTGGTATGCTTCTCTTCTCCTTTCATGACCATGTAGTGATGGAGATAGCATATTGATGTTGCAGATTTAATAACCTGCTATATATATGTATGTTGTGGAAATATATGACATTCATATTGCAGATTTAGTAAACTGCTATATATATGTATGTTGTGGAAATAAATGACATTCATGTTGCTGATTTAGTAAACTGCTATATATATGTATGTTGTGGAAATAAATGACATTCATGTTGCTGATTTAGTAAACTGCTAAATATATGTATGTTGTGGAAATAAATGACATTCATGTTGCTGATTTAGTAAACTGCTAAATATATGTATGTTGTGGAAATATATGACATTCATGTTGCTGATTTAGTAAACTGCTAAATATATGTATGTTGTGAAAATAAATGACATTTATGTTGCTGATTTAGTAAACTGCTAAATATATGTATGTTGTGGAAATAAGACATTTATGTTGCTGATTTAGTAAACTGCTAAATATATGTATGTTGTGGAAATAAACGACATTCATGTTGCTGATTTAGTAAACTGCTAAATATATGTATGTTGTGGAAATAAACAACATTCATGTTGCTGATTTAGTAAACTGCTAAATATATGTATGTTGTGGAAATAAATGACATTCATGTTGCTGATTTAGTAAACTGCTAAATATATGTATGTTGTGGAAATAAATGACATTCATGTTGCTGATTTAGTAAACTGCTAAATATATGTATGTTGTGGAAATATATGACATTTATGTTGCAGACTTAGTTGAACGGCTTAAACAGTTTATTCTATAAACAATGATCTTTTATTTTTGTTCTGAGAAATAATTGGAATGGGTCTTTGACCCAGATTACGAAATGGGTTGTCACCCTCATCACCTTACCATGTAACCATAGCAAGGGGCGTCCTAGAGCCAATTACTATTTATAAACCAAGTTTTTTACTTAAAGCACTGAAAGGCACTTCTGTGAACAAGCATCTCTAAACAACACAAAGGTTGATGCTCATTCAACCAATGTTTATATGTAAATTGCTCACTATTTAAAAGCATTTCGTTCAGAAAGTACTGATATTAACAGACTTAGAAATTATTTTTCAGGTGCAAATTGAAGATACAATTTTCAGTAACCAATCAGAACAGCTCAAAAAGTTGAGTGAGGAGGTGGAGATTTCATTAGATGAACTTGATAAAACAGTGCAGCCTATTATAGACTCATGTACTAAAGATGCAATCATAGTAAGTTACATTGAACCATGTTCATGGTTTTATACAAGTCTGTTACAAAATCTTCTACTTCGTGGAGACCTTACTATTGTCGTGCATTGAATCCTAGATATTGAAAATAATGTTCTAATGATATGTTGTAATCAAACATGTTAGATCATTATTATTTAAAACTATGTACAATCCATAATTGATTTATGCACAAAAATTACAATTTAATCAGGTAATGTTTGACTAAATGTTAAACTGGGGGCATGATGCAATTTTAGAAGGCTATTTTAGTAGGCTATGTTGGACAAAATTGTAAACTATTAACAATCCCTAATTGATTCATGCACTAAAGTTACCACATTATTAGGAAATATTTGACTAAATTTTAAACTGTAGACATTTCATCAGGCTGCATGCACCTAAGATGCAATTTTGGACCATGTTATGTACAATGCCTCATAGATTCATGTAGATTCATAGATACCATTATATAAAGTAATGTCAGATTTTATTGTAATTGATGTGCAAGTCATCATGGATTTGTGCACTAAAGATGCATTTACAGTAAGATATAGTAGATGATGTTTTAACTGTGTACAAACTATGATAGATTCATATACTAAATATACCAACCATGTAAGGTAAGAATATTTGATAATTAGTTTGAATAATCGTAGAATAAGTTGAGCTATACTGCTTATGTTGGTAACTGCGTCTCACCTTGGTTAATTTGTTACTCACAAGTTTGTATCTCATTAACTACTGTATGGAATTGGTTGATATTTCACACATTTCTTCAGGGTCATTATGTTAGGTCCCTGGCCAAGTTCCATAACTCTGGTTTTGATTCTAAGCAAAATATATCCCCTTTGTAACTAGAAAATCTTGGATAAATTTTAACATATCATATTCAATCCATTCACATTTTTGAGATTTTCTAATGTTCAAAATGAAACAAAGGGTCGCCAACAATCATTAAACCTCATTTTGCCTTTTATGGCAATAAAAGAACAAAACCTTTGTGATAGCAGAAAAAATGTCTCACAATTTTTAGCATGGACAAAGTACTAGACTGATTGATTGTTTTTGACCCTTATAGTGGTGGAACCCACTTCATGCTTATGCAAACAGGTTAGATATAGGCCAGTCGCCAAGTAAATTGGCAGCTGGCCTGTGATCTAGCCTGTTTGCTACTCTGAGTATCCTTCCTCATCAAAATTAAGCAGGTATATAAGGTTTTGGAAAGCAGACGACACAAGAATCTACTTTAAGAAAATACTCAGCATTCTAAGGGTTAAGGTTCTATGCAGTTTAGGATTATGATTATCATTATTTTTGTCAAAGTAACCATTGAAATTATTGATAAGGGTGAACGTGTTTATTAAGAATTGTTATTTGTTAAGTACATTGATCTCATTTCTTTCAGAGTGGTAAAAGCTGGATATTCCAGCACTGTGCAAACGACAGACAGGCACATTTAATAGGGCAGTATTTGTTAAAGAGGTAATTATCATAGTTATCATATCTATCATATAATACATTGTTACATAAATGATTATCATAATTTAACCCCCTTATTTCATACCAAATCACTTTGATGCAGGCTCAAGAAAGCATTGTGACTAAAGGAATTGCTCTTGACAATCTATTGACCTTTGCATTAAAAAAAAAGAAAAAGACAATATATATGAGGCATTTCCTTGAGGTTATGTATATTTATTTTTCTTGCAGTAAAACATATAACTGCTATTTTGATTGTCAACACAAAATGGTCCCTTTGTAATTCAGGTATCCAAATGGCTTCCTTATCCTACAACTCTTTTCAGGGGAAAGAATGCCTTTGTTGGTTGTTTCCTCTTTAAAAGACTACCAATGTCATGTGTTTCCATGATATTGTTATACAACAATGTATAGACTCATGAATACCTTGCTAGTATAACAATTAGAGAAATGTAATTCAGGGTAATGGCCCTATCATATATACAGGATTTTCTTTCTGAGTCGGGCGATTGCCATATGGAATGCTGATGGTTCTACCCAGCTTGACCCGCCATAATGGGCAGTCTAGTTTAGGATTTTCCTCAATTATTATGAGTCAAACATAGCAACATAAATGAAAAAATTGTTGCAATGTAAAATCCATGAAGATAACACAATTATGATTTTTTTTACTTGTCCAGAATGAAAGCACCAGTAGCCAACAAGTATTTTTATGCTGTAGGTGGAAAACTGTTGCAAAAAAAAACCCCAGAAATAACTCATGAAAAATGTTGTTGAAACAATACAGATTTTGTATTGTTGTTTGATTGTTGTACAATTAAAATTAACTTTTGAAAGTAGGATTTTTTCAGAAAGCATCAATTTATTAAAGAATAAACTGTTGATATGCCTTAAACTCAAAACTATTCTCACACTTTTGGATTATAATACATTTTCATTCACTGTATACACACTTTAAAGAATTAAAGACGTTCTGATTTTGCCTCCAAAGACTATTTTTCAGCGTGTATCATTTAACAGTACAGCAAAATTGGTGGCTGGCCTATAATTTAACCTGTTTGCTACACTGGGTATATTTCCTCATTAGAATTAGGCAGATTTGTAAGGTTTTGGAAAGCAGACGACACAATAATCTATTTTAAGAAAGTTACCCAGCATTCTTAGGGTTAAGCTGTTGCTGCAGGTGTGTTTAAATGTACATGTATAACCCTTTCCCAAACAACACATTTTCGACTATCCCGAATTGAAAGAGTTTGCAGACGACATTTCAAAATGTGATGGAATTGGAAAATAATCTTCTGATAGGCTAGAAAACATTGTGGGAAAAGGAAAAATTGCTTGTCACGAGCAATTTCTCTTTTTCCCTCAATGTTTTCTAAAGTCGTCTGCAACAAAGTGGTCAATTGTCGTTATTGTTTGGGAAAGGGATAATTGTGAAGTGAAATTGATAACCAGCGATAAGTCAATATCCTCCTATGAATGTTAATTTGCTTGTGCGCTTTGTAAAAGTTTAAAAACATCAATTTAAAATAATACAAAGTCATCATCATAACAGCATGTTGAAATTTTTAATTGCCTATTAAGATGATTGGTGTTCATAGACACATGCTCTTTAATTCAAATTTTCCCTTTACTCAACCCCCATATAGGAATTTGTGTCTGGTCCAAATGGAAGGCAACTTAATGCGGCAATTATGACGTATAAAAATCAACAGTTTTCTTCAGATTTTAAAGTAGAAACCATTGTGACAAAAGAATAGAATGCTCATATAAGGAGAAATGTGTCCTTTTGACACATTGCTGTCTTATGTCTTCAGCAGCACATGAATAATGAAGTAAAAGCTAAGCATTTTCAAACCATCTTGTTTTGGTGGATGAATTAATAGATGATAATGGAAATTACCAGACAATTTGAAAATGTTGCTTTGAAAGGCTAGTTATGTTTACTTGCTTTTGGTATGAGTGATTTATCCTCTTTCTGTAAAATCTCTAAACCATCTGCAGAAGCCATGTCTAACTAAAGGAACGTGAAGATCTACAAACCTGTTGACAACATAATAAACTTAGGATAGTCTTCATGCCTGTTTTTGCTTAAGTAGCGTCCCAACATGACAAATATTTGTCTGGAAAAATGGGTTTAAATTTAATTTCAGTATTAAAAAAAAGTAACACTTGTCCTTTAAGGCTTTTGGACAGGCTTGGCAAAGGAGACGATTTATTTTGCCACTCTTGAACATAGTTCAAACTAGTCGGAATTAGCTTAATAAAAAAATTCTTTGAGCTGATGATTTGTCTCTTGGAATGATATTTCTTGTTTCTTTGGCAACAATTTAATGGTGTTTTGTACTCTTGCTTTATTATGGTCATTTATCACTGCTGACTAGACTAATCTCTTTCAAAATTAACTTTTATTTCTACAGCAGTAATTTGTTAAAGAATAAGTAGTAACTTTTTATTATTTTCAGAATTCTAGCCAAAGATGCGAGTTTTGAATTACGTCTGCACCTGATATATCTAGTAAATGATTTGCTACATCACTGGTGGGTATTTTTCCTGAAACTTAACCTTTTATACTGTTATAGCCCAGATTGAAAGGAACTGCAGACAAGGAAACGAAAATCATGAGCAAAGTTATTTATGTTGTAGAAACCATTGTAAAAGATGAAAAGCAGTTTCTTCCTTTGTCACAGTGATTTTAACCCTTTACCAAACGCCAAATTTTCGACTGTCCCAAATTGAAAGAGTTTGCAGACAACATTTCGAAATGTGAAAAATTAAAGAATAATCTTCTGATAGGGCAGTAAACATTTAGGGAAAAGGAGAAATTGCTCGTTAAGAGCGATTTCTCCTTTTTCCACAATAGTTTACAGAGTCATCTGCAACAAACTGGTCAAATGTTGTTATTGTTTGGTAATGGGTTAAAATGTTTCTGCTACAGGATTTGCAGTATAATGAGGAAATGGAATACTGTAGTAAGTAACACCATTTATATGCATTTCAATGAAAGTGTTGACACCATGTGCTGTGGCTTGCTTACTCTCTGATATCTCACTTTAACCTGCTGCAGGTGAGCGAAACTATTGTTACAAAGAGATGAATTGCCCCCAAAGAGCAATTTATCCTTCTGTCCCAGTTGTTTCGACTGCATATCATAAACATGATTTACTTTTCGTTCTATGTTGTCTGCTGTTGTTTCGATTTGGATCATTCTTAACTTTTCCAGAATGGGGACAGGGTTAACCGAGATTTTTCTTTATGACATGTCACATTTTATGACATGTCACATTATACTCACATATTATACTGCGTCACATATATTGGATAAAGTTGCCATACCCTCAGGAATTTGGATACAACTACTCATAGGTTTTTATAAGGAAGTGTATAGCAGTATTTTGCTTGCAGTGTTTCCCAATTTATAAGAGCATCGTCCATCAAAACCATGGAATTCTTAACACTTAGAAAGCTGGATACTTTTCTTTGAACAGATTTTTGTGTCGTCTGCTTTCCAAAAACCTTAGATATCTGCTTAATTTTGATGAGGAAAGATACTCATAGTGGCAAACAGGTTAGATCACAGGCCAGCCGCCAAGCCACCAATTTACTTGGCGGTTGGCCTGGATCTAATCTGTTTGCATAAGCATGAAGTTGGTTTCAGCACTATAAGGGTTAAGAATCCTCTGGTAGATATGGTTCTTGCCAGTGCCAACAGTATAGGGGTCAGAGAACTGAATAAGGAGGGTCCTGTGTGGCTCAGTGGTTAAGGTGGCAGACTTAGACCTAGGGGGTCCCGGGTTTGAGCCCCCACCGCCACCTCTGGTTTCGTGGGAGTGACTTCTTGCGAGTCACTTCAGAGCTCAAACCTAGTACTGGTGGATCCAGGAAAGCTGTTACATAACTGAAAAATTGTTGATACGGTATTACACACCATACCAACAAAATAATGATGTAAGAGACAAAAAATACTTATTTTATGACATGTTAATCATCATAATTTCATTATCATAACATGTCTTGATCTCTCCCAAAATTTAACTTACAAATCAAATCAAATCAAAATGCATAATTGGTGAATAATCATCCCCACAAAAGGAAATAAATTACCACAAGGGCACATGATAAGTAATGTCTTCAGCATTTAATATTAGCCAGAAATGATATAAATGACTTAATATTATTAGCTTGATTAAAATAAAATCCTTTGTAATTGTAGTTGTAATGGAATAAGATGTAGACATCCTCTTTGTCATGTTAGATTGATGTAGAAAAGGTGCAACATTATGGTTAAAGTGTGGAGGAAAAGGTTGTGAAAAATCTACATACTGCTTGTTCAAAGAAGGAAATTATGCAAGTTACATAACAGAATAAATGTATTACAGTTATTAAACTAGTCTCATTCCCTTATACCTTTCCCAAACAACAAACTTTTGACTGTCCTAAATTGAAAGAGTTTGCAGACGACAATTAAAAATTTGATGAAATTGGAAAATAATCCTCTGATAGGGCAGACAATATTGTGGGAAAACGTGAAATTGCTCATTAGGAGCAATTTCTCCTTTTCCTACAATGTTTTCTAAAGTTTTCTGCAACAAAGTTATGTCCTTTTGACCCATTTCTGTATATGTTACTCTCTCCATTTCCCCTGTACCCATTCAAGTACATGTATTGGTATTGGTGACTGCACTTTATCAAAAGCATCTGAAAGAGACTATAAAACAATTGGACAAAAAGTTCTGGTGACATTGGGTAGAAACAAATGTGACAGAAGGAAAGAATGCCCTCACTTTTTGTCACAATTGTATATTTGTTGACTGGTTTAACCCATTACCAAACAATAATGACATTTAACCTCTTTGTTCCAGACGATTGTGGAAAACATTGAGGGAAAAGCAAAAATTGACTGTGACAGACAATTTTTTTCTTTTCCCACAAGTTTTCCTGCCCTAACAGATGATTATTCATCAATTTGATCACATTTTGAAATGTTGTCTGCAAACTCTTTTAATTTGGGACAGTCCAATATTTTGCATTTGGTAAAGGATTAACTTAAAAGACAATAATTACAAAGTATGAGAAAATTATTGTTGTGATATTGGATAGAAGCAAATGTGACAAACGGAAAATTTGCTCATTATGAATATGTCTCCTTTTGTCACAAATGTTATAACAGTATTTTTCTGAAGATCTGGTAAAACATTTATATCCTGTTATAAACAAATGTGACAAAAAGAAAATTTGCTCATTATAAGTAATTTCTCCATTTGTCACACATGTTATAACAGTATTTTGCTGTAAGTTTAGTAAAACATGTATGGGGAAAGGGTTGGTTGATGCCTTTATATCTGTGAGCTTGTTTAACTGATGTCAACATGCATTCTTCCTTTTTTATTGCAGCCAGCGGAAAAATGTTGACAATTTAAAAGCCTGTCTCGCCCAGATTGTTGTTCCAGTGTTTTGTACGGCCCTGGTTGGTGCAGGCGAGGACAAAAAAGTCAAGTTAAACAAGGTAATAACAGATAAACATCGTAAAACACACAAATGTACATTTGCTTCAACCCTTATAGTGCTGGATCCGACTTCATGCTTTTGCAAACAGGTTAGATCAAGGCCAGCCCCCAAGTAAATGTGATCTAACCTGTTTGCTACTCTGAGTATCTTTCCTCATCAAATTTAAGCAGTTATTTAAGATTATGCAAGCAGGTCAGATCCAGGCCAGCCACCAAGTAAATTGACAGCTGGCCTGTGATCTAACCTGTTTGCTACTCTGAGTATCTTTCTTAACAAAATTAAGCAGATGTTTTAGGTTTTGGAAAACAGACAAACCAAAAATCTATTTTTAGAAAATTACCCAGCATTCTAAGGGTTAACTCCTTCACACCAGCCTTCACATATGTGAGGGACTGACTATAATCTTACATGAGCACCATGCATGTTTGCCTAGGACAGGTATACCTTTTCCATTCATCTATTATGGAAAGTGCAATTTGAAAATATCTACAAATGTCAGATTCTGCAATATGTCACCACAATATGGCACAGAATGGTGATCCTTTAGAGCAATTGTTTCTAATAGATGCGAAATGCTTAGTTTTGTTGCAAACTATTTGCTGCAGAAGATGTTAAAGGTGCTTGTTCACAGATATGAGGAAACTTGAACATGCAAATTTTATTACTTTAAAATAATTTTGAATTGTAAAGCAGTTGCACTGATGTATGAGATGTACTGAAGAATAGCCACTTGAAGCAGAATAAATTTATGTTTAAGTAATTGGAAACTGATGGCAATGCAAACAGCTGTATTTATATCAAAAAGCATTGCAAAAGTTTTGAAATTAATCATGTAATGTCTGTATATACATAGGTATATTGACACATTCTCAATTATCAGTAGCTATTATTAAAGTATTATACTGCAATACAAAAATAGTATTATTCCAACATTTTATTCTGACTTGTCGCATGTGTGAACAAGCACTTTTAATACCAACATTGCAGACTCAATGATATCATATGACAAAGCTGAAACAATGAATATGCGCAGTCCCTGTAGTCAGAAGGAGTAATTTATATGTTTTCTCTGATGATTAATTAAAGGTGCTTATTCACAGAAGAGAAAATATAAAAGTCAAAATAAAATGGTGTTGAAACAACAGCTTTTGTATGTTTCTTTGATATACAACCAAAAGTAGTTGTTGAAAGCATTATATATTCAGGAAGCATCAATTTATCAAAGTATATTAAGTTAATATGCGGTTGATCTCAAAAGCCATGTCACACTTTTGAATTGATACACATGTTAACTCACTGTCTATAAATTACAGATGTAGATTTAAACTTATTTTGCTTCCGTGACTATTTTTCAGTGAATTTCATATAACAGTACAGATGTTGTGCAGCTTTAAAGAAATTAATTTTTAACTTACAAATGTTTTCATATCTGCGAACAAGGACCTTTAAGTGACAGGTCTAAAATAAAAGGAACAGTAGAAGATAGTTCAAGAGTACAAAAGACAGCATAGAGATGGGGAGACATGTTGATTTACTACTGTTTCTTATTAACCCTTTAACAAATGCCAAATTTTCGACTGTCCCAAATTGAAAGAGTTTGCAGGCGACATTTCAAAATATGATGAAATTGAAAAATAATCTGCTGATAGGGTAGAAAACACTGTGGGAAAAGGAGAAATTGCTCGTTACAAGCAATTTCTTCCTTTCCCACAATATTTTCCTGGGTTATCTGCAACAAGGTTGTAAATTGTCGTTATTGTTTGGTAATGGGTTAACTAGAGCTTCACAGTAATATCGTTTCATTTTCTTGATTGTTTTCAGAAAGAATGATTGCCCCTTATGAATTTAGATTGTTTGATTAACATTTATGTTATGGTCGTTTCATCCCCATAACTGTTCAAGCTAATGTTTTCAAACTTCAAGCACTCTCTTTCATAATGATAGGGAAACTTTGTGGATTAAGTAAAAAAATTCTGAATTGTTTTAAGGCAGATTTATAGCCCTTGTATTAAGTTATATTGCAATGTCCAGCTTATGATAGTGGAGAAATTCTTTGGTTATGTCTACTTTTTTCCAAATTTATCAGAGGAAACTGTGTAGTCCAAGTTAGACAAGTTGCAAAATGCGAAATTGTCCCCTTTTGAACCTTAAAAAAACTGTTTCTGTTATCGATTGCTTCCTGTAATTCTTTGTACAGTCTCAAGCAATTACAAACTATCATAATTTTACCTCCTAGGCCAAGCTCAAGCTTGCTTTTCTTTGTAAACAAAACTATGGCTCTTTTTGTCTTCTTTGGATGTATGTGAAGGAAATCAATTATCAATAAGCGCTTACAGGGCATTGCTTCTGTTTCCTTCATTCTTTTAACTGTAATTAATTGGCACTCATTAAAATGTTATGTTTTGATATCTGTAATGAATTTCCACAAAAGAGGATTTTTAAGTACAGGTTTTAAAACAATATATGGACTGCAGATTATGATATTGGATAAGGATAATTATTGAATTTATTATTGAATATGTTTCCTTGTATGATCTGGTTTCCGGCCTTCACACCATATTGAATAACAACTTATGAACTATAGACAACTGAAGTGTCCTTAACCACACAGTAAAAACATCCTAACTCAAAATGCAGAAACCCTTCTCTTCCATATCATATGATATGTAGCCTTAGAAGTCGTCCAGAAAACTCTTACTGTAAATTTCTGAATGACCTATAGAATGCTGGGTAATTTTCTAAAAATAGTTTGTGGTGTCCTCTGCTCTCCAAAACCTTAAATATCTGCTTAATTTTGACAAGGAAAGGTACTCAGAGTAGCATACAGGTTAGATCACAGGCAGACCGCCAATTTACTTGGCCTAGATCCAACCTGTTTGCGTAAGCATGAAGTCGGTTCAAGCACTATCAGGATTAAGTCTTTCATCCTCTTATACTTCATTATTTTGTCTCATCAACTATTGTCACTTATGTGCTTTATATTTTATATGCTAATGATGTATTGGTGACTATTTGTCTTTTTCAGCTGCTTACCCTTTGGGAACAGAATAAATACTTTGACACAGAAACTATACAGGTAAGGTTAAACCGTAACAACCCGCAATCACACCTGCTGCAGATGACTTGAAATTATTGAAGGAAAAGGACAAAGTGCTCATTTGAGAAATTTCTGCTTGTCATTATATGGTGTCCTAGTGGATATTACGTACATGGGTCGCCATGAAATAATGAATTTGACGAGATTACATTCAATTAATCAATCTGTGTCATGATAAGCATATTGGAGTAATTGATATACGGACTCATTATATACACAGCAGTCAATGTTTAACAAGGTCCTCTGTGGTATAGTGTATACAATATAGAACTTGGAATCACATGGTCCCTCTTAACGTGGGTTCAAATCCCCGAGACGTTATTTTGATTTTCATGAGAGGTAGTCTTCTAATTGACTTATGGAATGCCAATGGTTTGACCAGCCCTTACTGGCAGTCAAGTATAGGGTCTTCCTCCATCATAAAGAGTCGGGCATCGCAACATCACACTTAAATAATGTTGGTGTGATGTTAAACCCATATAAAAACATAAACTAATGTTTTACTCTCCTCTCCCCCCCCCCCATAATTGAATTTGGGGCTGGTCCAAATTAAAAGCATTAGCAGACGATTAAAAAGTAAGTACCTTGAAACTCAATTTTCTGTTTATATTGGTAAGAAATTATTGGTTCAAAGAAATCTTTCCAAGCAAAAAATGAATTGCTCGAAACAAGCAGTTAATTCTTTGAAGCTGTGGTTTCTAAGGTGTCCTGCAGATACATCAAGTAGAGGGATCACTTTTTATGCCTTCTGAGGTGCCTACATGGCCTATCCCCAGTGGGTTCAAATCCCACTAGGCGCTAAATGACCTTAGCTGTCGATGTGCCTTAAAACACCATTCATTCAAATCCCACTTACGGCATTTGCATTTTCAGGATAGGTAGTCCCTTTACTGACTTAACAAAATGGCCATGGTTTTACCTTTAGGGCAGTTAAGTTTGGGGTGTTCCTCCACTATTGGACATTGCAATATAACTTAAATGATGTTACAGTATGTAAATCCCATATAAATATAGATAAATAACCATAACTGTTGATTGTTACTGACTCTTACTTAGAATTACAACTTATTAACGTTTCCTGGTGAGGTATGGGGATAAAGAGACACTACCATTCAGCTGCTGACATTAATGTTCATGTTTGTCACATAAACTATACATAATGATCTGCCGTTAACACTTTACCAAACCACAAAATCTTACTTCTGGCTATTGGAAATCAACAACTCTGATTGAAATCAGTTCTCAGACTAATCCTTAGAATGCTGGGTAATTTTCTAAAAATAGTTTTTTTTTTATCAAAAATAACCCTGTCATCTGCTTTCCAAATCCTTAAATATCTGCTTCATTCTTTATGAGGAAAGATATTCAGAGTATCAAACAGGTTAGATCACAGACCAGCTGCCAATTTATAAGGCGGCAGGCCTTGACCTAACCTGTTTGTATTAGCATGAAGTCTGTTCTGGCACTATAGCATTTACTATAGCATTGTACTGAATCCTCAATATTATTAGTCTTTCTTCTTCCCACAATGATTTAATTAATTTGCAGATTAATTAAATCTTTTACAACTTAGCTTAATGAAGTATGTGAATTTTGGCTTTGTCTCAAAAGAAAAAAGCATTTTCTAGTCAACTTGTGTTTGTCCAAATTGGAAGAGTTCCAAGATGATAACTGAAGTTGTGATGAAGAAGGTTGTTATTCCTCATGTAAGAAAGAAATCATTTTTGAACAAAGGAGAAAGTTCCCATACAAGCATATTCTGTCTCCTCCTAAATGGTTCAAAGGCACGAACAGACTCATTAAAGCCAAGAGTTGTTTGGTAAATGAATATGAATTGTAAAAGATCTGGATATCATTTAAGACATACAGATCTTGTTTGCAAAGTACAGATCTTGATAACATTTTGGTACAAATCTAGATAGTGTTTCAGAACAGACCTAGATCACACTTTTGGACAGATCTGGATAGCAATTTAGTATAAATCTAGATAGTGTTTCAGAACAGACTAAATCTAGATTGCCTTTCAGAACAGACCTATATCACACTTTTGGACAGATCTGGATAGCATTTTAGTACAGGTTTCCCCCAGCTACTTTGACCTAAGTTTTATGCTAAATTTACTGATGAGGTCCTCCATACCCCCACCTACTTTTTCAAATCACCATCCTACTACAAATATCAATGGAAGCCTACAGTGACTGTTCACCTTTTCATGTTTCACTGGAAAATAAACCAGTATTACAGTCAGGAACAGCTTACCTTCCTCACCTAATGACACTGCACAGTCATGTTTTGGCCTGATTTTCCACACCCCATCCAACATGTCACAACATGGTACAACATGTCACAAATGACAAGAGAGAAGTAGTGTCCAGGTTTTGATGCCCTTTGATGTCAAACCCCCGTCTGACCGCTGACTCATTAACTGGACAAACAATATAATTTACCTTGACCCTCAAGTTACCTATGTTAAACATGTCCACTCCCCATAGGTGCAATTGTCCTCTTCCAAAATCAAAATGACTGCAAACGGCATTTATAAGTACAAAAAACAGCATTTGTTTTATATTTTGTAGAAACGACTCATCTGCAAAATAAGGAAAAAGTGCTTGAATAGTATCGTCAAACGTTTGGAATAGATACCTTTAAGCTTACAAATATAAAGTTATGGTTTGAAGTTCAAAGAAACAAACAGTATTTACTTGCCCTTAGGTACCATTAATATTTTCTGATGCAGACTTTTTTCTGATGCAGACATCATTTGCAGCTGACTTTGATGTCCGTAGGGATGTTGACAATCATCTTGTTCAACTAGTACACTTACTGAAAATGACATCAGGAGCAACTGAGAAAAGATTAAGGTAGAACACCCATAATCCGCCCATTTTTTAAACATTTTCTTTTGTCAGATTACTTTGGTTGTTCTCTGCATACAACAGTCGGGCAGGAACTATTTGGTTTAATACGAAAAGTTCCGGCCCCGACCGATGTATAACGAGAACCACTGAAGTATTCCTACGAAAGAAAATGTTTCAAAATGGCGGATTATGGGTATTCTGCCTTAAATCATATTGGTTCCTTCTAGATTACGTTGCCTTTCCCCAAATCAAATAGATTATCCATACCAACCTCTTACTCCATGATACCTTACTTTGTCACATTGTCACAGAAACCTTTAGAAACAACAGTGGCAAAAGGATATTTGGAGAATAGATGGTTGGTGTTGTGAAATGTAAATGTAATTGTTGAAGGCGTAGGATAATTACCGGTATATGGTAAGCTGAAGGCAAATCTCTGAGTCTGATAACCTAAATCCTTTTCAAAAAATAAAAATAAAACACGAAAAAAGTGAAAAAGATTCTTGCAGCGATCACATGATCTAGTGATGATATAAAAAATGTTGTACGGCACCCTGTTATCAGTCCGTAAAGTGCCCTTGTAACATGATGAATTGACTCTATGATAAATTTATCCTTTTGTTCCAATTGTTTCTACTCATCGTCAAAAGGAAATTGTTTTTGCTTTCTATTTGTTGTCTGCTGTTCGAGGGTTCAGTGCAATACTATAGTAAGTGCTTCATGTTTATGAAGCACTTTCTATAGTATTGCGTTGAACAACATATTGCTCCAATGACACATTCTCCCATATCAAGGGTTCAGCACAAGACAATTGTTAATATTTCATAAACATGAAGCGCTTACTATAGTCTTGCGCTATTCCCTTGATATGGTGGAATGGACTTGCGCCAAGGATATGTATTGAGGGGGATGTTTAATGGCCTTGATTGTTTTCAAGTTAAAACACCAAGGTCATCCTGGTGTAACAACATTCAACATACGCTCCATCACAGGACGTCACAGGGCGGAAACACTTCACCAAACTCTCCCGCGATTTTAAAAGTCCTGTTTCAGATTATTCTATGAGTGGGGAAATCTGATTTTGATTTTACTTGTCTGTAAATACCAAATGGCTCTCTGCACTTGTCCATAAGATGGTCATATGGTAAATTTCTTTAAAAATTCACTTATCCCTTAAAGACTTTTGGATAAACTGGGCAATGCGGACAATTGATTTTGCAACCCCTGTTACTTAATTCACTATAGTGGACAAAGATATGGTTGTTGTATGAAGAATTTTTGCTTTGTATAACAATGACTACTATCCCATCATATGAAAGTTTTTCGGTTGGGAGAATATGTTAACAAAATTGAATGATGAAAGAATTATTGTTTAGTTAAGTGTGATAAAACAACCTTGTTGGCACTTAACCTAATGACGTATGTTGCAGTGTTTTGTGTGAAATTTTTGCTGAAGAACATTTAATGTCCTTGTACTTGAACTGTTGTTCTGTACATATTATAATGTTTTTGTGAAGGTACAACCTACACAGATTTGTTCTGGAATGTCATGGTCAATTTTGATACAACCTTTATAGACATTTTTATTTCCATGAAAATCTATGGTTCTACCAAAGTTGCCAGGCTAATTTTGGTATTCCCATAAAATATAACAGGTAAGGAAGGGTTTGTTTGTCTTAACCAATAACCAAACAATAACAACATTCGACTCGTTTGTTGCAGGCGGCTATTAGATGATTTTTCAATTTCACCACATTTTGAAATGTCGTCTGCAAACTCCTTCAATTTGGGAATGTCGAAAATGTGGCGTTTGGTAAAGGGTTAAATGTTTTTATTTGAAAAAGTTTGAAAGTTCTTTCCCATGTAAAATGATGGATGGTGACAAGAAGGAAAAGAAATATCTCTTTTTGTCACAATGTTTACCTATTTTCTTTATTAAAGACATTCATTTTTGTCACAATGTTTACCTATTTTCTTGATTAAAGACATTCATTTTTGTCACAATGTTTACCTATTTTCTTGATTAAAGACATTCATTTTTGTCACAATGTTTACCTATTTTCTTTATTAAAGACATTCATTTTTGTCACAATGTTTACCTATTTTCTTTATTAAAGACATTCATTTTTGTCACAATTTTTACCTATTTTCTTTATTAAAGGCATTCATTTTTGTCAAAATGTTTACCTATTTTCTAGGCATTCATTTTTGTCACAATGTTTACCTATTTTCTTTATTAAAGGCATTCATTTTTGTCATATAAGGCCATTATTTTGAATTGGATCAGTTACAAAACCTAAGAAGGTAAAACTTAATTAGTTGTACACTAGTTTTACTTGTTATTTTTTTCTTGATAAAAAACCCATGATATAGAAGTTCATTTCTCCAATGAAAATGTTTGTGTTTGCAGGTGTTATGCAGGCAATCAGGTCATTCCATTCTCGAAACAAAAACAAAAAGAATTCTGAAGTTCTTCAGTACATCTTTTAAATGTCATAATTTTGACATTTAACAATCTGTATTCATGGGAAGAATTTGTCTAGGGAAAGAAAAAAAAAATGCTAAGTGTGCACTTTCTTGTTAGCATGTTACCGAAACATAACATTCAGTCGTGGAACATAAATGTTTTTGTCAAGTTTCATGTAACGCCCAAGTGGTGAATTATGTTCTTCATTGTCAGCTTTACTAGAAATTAATCTATAAACCCATTAACCGAACATGAATTAAGTTACCAGTCTAAGTTGAAGTCGGCAACAGACAACAGGATGAGGGTTTAGTGTACAACTATTGTGATGATTCAGAAGTGTGAAGCATTTTCTATAGTCTTGCATCTTACCCTCATGTTTCAAAGGAAGGAAAGATACATTTTCTCTCTGAAATAAGGCCTAAAGGAACAGAAGACAAATAGATTCTCTTTTTCTCACTACATGTTAATACCAATTGTCATTCTACAAGTACTTTTTATCATTGAAAAAATATTTGAGCTAAACTAAGTACAGACACATACTGATGCTCATAAAAACTGGACTGCAACAGAATAATTGTGAAATTATTGTTAAGAAAGTATAGAAACTCCGAAAATCGCTCATTTCAAATTTGTCTTGGGATCCTTTAATGATTTTGTCAGACAACATCCTCTTTAGACCTTTTATAGTGCTGGAACCAACTTAATGCTTAT
This sequence comes from Cerastoderma edule, assembly GCA_947846245.1. Classification (NCBI taxonomy): domain Eukaryota; kingdom Metazoa; phylum Mollusca; class Bivalvia; order Cardiida; family Cardiidae; genus Cerastoderma; species Cerastoderma edule. The sequence continues at coordinate 23,395,616 of OX401405.1, read as the reverse complement.
GCAAACAGGTTAGATCCAGGCCAGCCACCAAGTAAATTGGTGTCTGACCTGTGATCTAACCTGTTTGGTACCCTGAGTATCTATCCTCATCAAATTTAAGCAGATATTTAAGGTTTTGAAAAGGAGATGACACAAAAATGTGTCTTTAGACATTTACATTTACTGCAGTCATTAGGTTTCAGTGTAAACATTACTAGCACAGTTCCATGATTGGCTTTTTTAGGCAATCCTTACCCTATGGTCAGAGGCACATTGTTTTTGGCTTATCTGTCTATCTGTCATTTTGTCTGTTGTCCCAGCCATTAACTTTGCTATCATTTGTACAGAATTTGATTTTTAAGAGTTCAAAAGTGTTTTAGGAGGACTTTAGTGCGTCCTGGAACACAACTTATTTGCCCTATAAACAAACGTTTTAGGCTTTTTCATTCTTAGTCCCAATACAGAACTCCTACACAACTGTGATATGTGAGGTCACCGGGGCCCAGAGCGTAATGTTGTGCTTGTTTGTTGTCTAAAAACACTATACAAGTATATATTAGGGCTCTAAAATCCTGATATACAAGTATAGTGCTTGCTGGAACCGACTTCATCCTTATGCAAACAGGTTAGATTCAGGCCAGCCACCAAGTAAATTAGCATGATCTAATCTGTAAACTACTCTGAGTATCTTACCTCAACAAAATTAAGCAGATATTTAATTTTTGGAAAGCAGAAGACCCAAAAATCTATTTTTATAAAATTACCCAGCATTCTAAGGGTTAAGCAATTAGTGAGTTGGCGTATACATCTCGACACTGTCTCCTTTGACGATAGTCACATATAACTTTTAAGTATAGAAAGTATATAACAAATTATAGGTGATATGTTTTAAATTTATTATAAAGTAAAGAAACTAATCTCTTTATTATTCTAAGGAAGAGTAAATTGAGATCTCAAAATTTCATGATTTATCGTAAGATTCAGAAAAGGGATTTGTTTTTTGAAACCAACAGCATTGTTACTAAAGGAAAAAATCATATGACAATCAAATTTCTCTTCTCCTGCAATGCTTGCTGAATCATTTTGCAAGGTGAAATCATTACGTCACCCTTTCATTAACACATAATAATTTTCTATTTATTATCATTCATTCATTGCAATTTCTTATTTATTTTTCTTAAACAAAATACATTATAGCCTGTAAATAATTCAATATACGTTTATCCACATTATCATAATGCACGCTAAATGACCTTAGATGTTGATGTGCCATAAAACACTATTTGTTCATTCATTCATTATGATTGGTGATTGTTGAGTGCTCATGGGCAGGGCCTACAGACAATAAGGGAAAGATCTCAAGTCGGCAAACTTAACCAATGCAAATTTATGCAGTAACTCTTCATGTGTTATATATCCCGCCCTTGTTATTTATGTTCATTATGTCTGATGACTGCAGGCCTTTGACATCTTTAAGGTGCCTGACATTTTTACCTGTTAGCTTATAATTGAGGGTTCAACGCAAAACTATAGCAAGTGCATCACAAATGTAGTGAAGCACTTGCTATAATATTGCGCTGAACCATCAATATCGAACAAAGGGTTTAATTTGTTTCTTATAGTGAGTTATATGCAGTTTTTAACAAATTTTGTGATATATCATGATAATAATTCATTTACACTGACAAGGTGTCCCACCTGTATAAGGCTTAGCTAGCTTTATACAGGCAGGACACCTTGTCAGTGTAAATGAATTTACAGTTACCTTGCTCAAAGACACTCCATTTTAAAATAGAAATAACGGTTGCAAACAGGGATTGAACACATGAAGAACGCAGCTGTTAGACATGTTTCGAATGTTTTCATATGCACTAAAGTGTGAACGCATGAATTGCAAGACTTATCAAGGAAGCAATTTCTCATTGTAGTCTTAAATAGGCTACCCCTGTGTGAGATTCAAGAACCTATTCATGAACTTCATGAACATTCATGAACATTGAATAACCATTCATGTACACGAAACTGTTCATAACTTGTTATCGAATTTCAGGAACATGTTCATGAACATCAAGAGCAGGTTTATGAATGTAGTCATGAACCTGTACTTGATATTCATGAACCTGTTTTTTTAATTTCATGAAGAAGTTCTTTGCTTTTGAATGGCCATTTAACATACATAAATGTTCATGAATAAGTTCTTGAATCTTTTTCAAGAGGTATTTCTTGCATATTTAGACGACATTTGTCTATAGAATTGTAATGCTATAGGTCCATCGCGCTATAATGCGATGTTTATGTTTCAATTGGTTGATACCATACCAGAGATAAGGGGATATGCTCAGAGTTACCTATCGTTGCATAAGTCTATAACACCATTCCTGTTAACAGTTTTTTAACTTGGCCATATATTGCGTTCGATCTATACCATTCTTGAGATGAGGGGTTCTGCTCAGAGTTCCCTACCTTTGTATTTAGCCTATATCACCTGTTTACATTTTTTTAACTCTGGCCATATACTGTGTTGGACTTATACCTGCATTTTATCTTTTCTATGCCTCGGAAAGCCAATCCTTGGTGATGGGAAATGTCACAAGTCAGGGTCTAATCATGCCAACTGACACAAACACTTGACTCCATAATACCACACTGTGATACATCTGCTGTAGAAAAATAATAAACATTTGTGATTTAGCATTGGTTGTTTTTAACCCTTTATCAAACGCCTAATTTTCGACCGAGGCAAATTGAAAGAGTTTGTAGACGACATTTCAAAATGTGATAAAATCGAAAAATAGTCTTCTATTAGGGCAGAAAACATTGTGGGAAAAGGAAAAATTTCTCGTTAAGAGCAATTTTTTTTCTTTTCCCATATTGCTTTCCAGAGTTGTCTGCAACAAATTTGTCAAATGTTGTTATTATTTTTAGTGATGGGTTTATGAGCATTTTTGCTTTTATAACAACTGTTTCTATCATGTATTAAAATAAAAGTGTCCTTTTCATTGTGCTTTTATTTGTCATCTGCTGCCTAGAATTTGGAACAGTCACAAATTCTCTTATAGGGAAGTGAACAAAGGTTACTTAGTTAGCTACAGGAAAGGCACTATTATTTCCATGGATACGGTATCCCTTGGTAGCTTGTGTACTGCTTAACCTAGACCAGGAATAAGCCCAATTAGGTTGGTCGGGTCAAGGAAGGATTTAGTGTTTTCCAAGGACAGGGTACCTTATAATGGCCTTTGTATTGCTAACTTATGTTAGGGATGGTTGCAATAAGGTATCAAAGTCTGGTCAGGGAAAAGGATAGTGTTATCTATGGACTAGGGGCCCGTTTTACTAAACAACTTACGGAAAATGTTTGCGTAAGTCATAATTGATAAACACGGATAGTATCTTCAATGAAAGTACAATGTTGCAATGTGGGAGTTCATTGGAAGCGTCTCGGAGAGATGATTCCAATGATGTGTCACTTTGCAATATTGCTTTGTCCAATATTGAAATAAGAGGAATTGTTGTTTTAGACTTACGCAAATCTTAAGCGTAAACTGTTTAGTAAAACGGTACCTAGGTTCTTGGTTAATAAAGAGAACAATGTTATCCTTGGACAAGGTACCATGTAGTTGTCTTTGTACTGCTAAACTTTGACCTGGGATGTTTGCAATAAGGAAAGTCTGGTCAGAGAAGAGCATAGTGATATCCTTGGAACTGGGTTTCTTGCAGTGGTCTTTGTAAAGCTTAACTTAGATCAGGGATGATTGCAATCAGCCGAGTCTGGTCAGGGAAGATCAAAGTGTTATTGATAAAAAGGTGACTTTGTAGGATCCGTACTGCTGAACTTTGATCAAAATGGTTGCAAAAGGTTAGTTTCATCAAGAAAGAGCATTTGTTCAGATGGTTTGGTGAAGATTTCAATACCATTGCGATGCTTTTGAATATAAATACATATTCTTTCCCTTTAAAGATGCTCCAAATAATAAGATATGAGTTAAGTTTACTTAAAATGATTTTTATCCAGTATGTCTCATACAACAGTACATATACAGTTTTAAAGAAATCATATCTGTGAACAAGCATGGCCCAGTGGTGTAGTTTGCAGACTTAGAACTTGGGGGTCTCAGATTCAAGCCCCATAACACCCCTGGTTTTGTTGGAGTAACCTTTGGCAAGTCACTTTAGAGCTCTAGAATAGTACTGGTGGCTCCAGGAAATCGGCATTAAACACCTTACAATCAAACAAAAGCAGTTGCTTTCACCTAAAAAGAAGGAAAAGTGACCATGATTAGGCTTATCAAGTAGCATATTAATTCCTTTTTGAATAATATTTGAAGGCTAGATATTTTGGGTCATAAAATTCATGAAAGAATCAATAATTCATGATTAAAGAACTTTTGACCATCAAGAGGATGTTGTTCTTGCATAATCAAAAGTAAGACAAAAATATTTGATGACCTCACTTCCTTACTGAACCCTTTACTTTTTATAAAGAATTCAACATGTAATCCAAGTGAATGTTGGAAATCATTGAGGCAATAGGATAAGTTGCATACCATGGTACAATACCTCTTTTTTCACAATGTTTTTAATGTTATCAATCTAAGATATTAAAGGCATTTTGATATGCCATATTAATTTTGCTTGCTTCAAGTATTGGAACAGATGGAGAGGAATGTTGTGAAATATTTCCAAGCATATTGACCTTTACTGGCCTGATCAATTTGCACATTGGGATCATTTTTAGTGTCTATTAAAAATGTTGATCACCGGTCCAATGCAAGACTTAAGTAAGTCCTTCACAAATAGGAAGGTCTTACTATAGTCTAGCATTGGACCTTTATAGTACATGTTATGAAAGAAGAGGAAAGGTCTAGGCATGCCTCCCCGATTATCAATAAAAAGGTGAATAAACAAACATGCCTTGACCACAACGAATCTCACCATCTGACCTGAGAGTTAAGAGGATTGGACGAAGGCCCTTAATACTATCTTGTAGTACATCTGCCTTTTCTCGTTTGTACCAATAGTTATTAAACTTGGGTTCAACGTATCCTTAACATAGCCAAGTTGGAATTATGTCTTTTCTATTATAACTTTTATTCCTGAAATGGTATTTGGGATATTATCAAGAATGCTATACATGTAGATGTTTCTTTGTTATTTGATATTTTTTTATAACCCTTATAGTGATGGCACCGACTTCATGCTAATGTAAACAGATTGGATCCTAGCTAGCCCCCAAGTAAATTGGCCTGTAATACATCCTGGGTTTTTACTCTAGAGTATCTTTCCTTATCAAAATTAAGCAGATATTAAAGGTTTTGGAAAACAGATGACGCCATCAATTTTTACAAAATTACCCAGCATTCTAAGCGTTAAGAATCATAATTGTTCAATGCTTTAGATGTTTCGGTAGTATTAGATATTTTTGTAAATATATTAACCCTTAGAATGCTGGGTAATTTTCAAAAAATAGATTTTTGTGTCTTCTGCTTTCTTAAACTTTAAATATCTGCTTGATATTGTTGAGGAGAAATACTCAGAGTAGCAAACAGGTTAGATCACAGGCCAGATGCCAATTTACTTTGCGGCTGGCCTGGATCTAACCTGTTTGCATAGGCATGAAGTCGGTTCCAGCACTATAAGGGTTAAACTGTTTGATGTGACCATGGAAAGGATGAAAATGCTCTAAATGGTCGGATATGTTCATGATCTGCCTAATACTGTCAATCCTGGTGTAAAATAGGACTGTCCTGAAGTGTAAAGGATTTAACAAGGTCTGTAACCTCTTCTTGTGGAAAGTTCAAAGCTCTGAGCGGTCACTCAGCAATCTTCTCTACAGAATGTCATGACAGAAGCTTGAAGTTTGTTTATTTCACTCTCAATGACTGCTTCCAACCAGCGCTTGCTCCGATTTGAGGGTTTATCCCGGCGATTTTCATCTTGCCTAACTGGGATTAAACCCGGAACAAACGGTACAAATTGTGGACAATTTACTTCTGCTTCACTGTCTCCCAATGCAAGCTTACAGTTTGTGTCAGAATACACTAGAAAGAAGTGTTTTTTCAGCTCGTCATTTATCATTTAACTCATTTTAACACACAAACAGTAGAAGATATTTGTATGTGGGAAAAAGGCAAAAATAGCTTGGCGTGGCCATCTTGTTCGGACATAAGATTGAAAACTTTGGTCATGTGATTTAACTCAACTCTGGCTCCTGGCATATCAAATCAAATATATATCTTGATTATAATGGTTTCATTAAAAAGGCATAATTCCTCACCTCTTTATGAATTTCTATAATTATTCAGATAGAAATCTGTTTCAGGTGACAATCATAATGTTTGACGCATGTTTAAGTCTATGTGGTCTATGATGAAAACCAGTGTGACAAAAGGAGAAAGAACTAGTCTTACTACCTTTGAATTTCCTTGGTCCACTTAAGATGGAATACCCTCAATCCGCCATTTTGAAACTCTTTCATTTCTCAGATTACCTCAGTTGTTCTTGGTATACATTGGGCTGGGCTGGAACTATTTGCTTTTCACTGAATAAATACCAAAGCATTTTGACGGAAGAATGAGTTTCAACATGACGGATTATGGGTATTATAATCTAACTTAAAAAAGTATATTTAAAGTAAGGGAAACGAGATTTCATGGACATAATGCTTACAATCAGTAATACAATCAAAATGATTTTTACTAGACTAACAATGTAATGTCATTTAAAACAAGCAAAGACTATGGTCTAGGGATATAGTGTAAACATTGTTATGTCAATGAAAATCAGGAGACAAATAAGTAGATTGCAGGTGGTGATATGAATTTTAGATATTGGATTAAGTAGGTCATTGCCAAAGGTGCATTGTTGATGTGTTTCATAATATTTGTACAATAATAATGAAGGGTGATATAATAACATTTGAGAGGCTGATATGTGTAAATATCCAGCTGGTTACTCTTTAAAACTGAGTAAAAGGTCACTCTTGCTGCTTTTTTGAGCAACAGATAATGTCAACCTTTGAGAAATGCAAAATACTTTTGCTCCGATCAGATAATATGAAAAAAATATTTTATTATTTCTATTTCATTTATTACATTTCAGATTATTAGCAACCTACATCATAAATGCTTATCATAAAATTAACAAAACGATTCTTAGAAAATCATCAAAATCGTTTATTTGAAATGCTCAAATCATTTTTACAAATAGGCAGATTTTCTGATAAATCGAAACTTTTCATTTGTCACCTGCTTCAATTATTTTAAACTCTTATATTGCTGGAACCAACTTTATGTTTATACAAACAGGTTTGAACCAGGCTAGCCCCCCAGTGAATTGGCTTATTTGCTATTTGTCATATCTTTCCTTTTGAAAATTAAGCAACTATGTAAAGTTTTGGAAAGCAGACGACACAAAAGTCTACTTTTAGAAAAATTTCCCAGCATTCTAAGTATTGAATATGTCTGAATATGGTAAACACTGGAAAACCAGACCCATCTTTTATGACATGATAGAATTTCTTCCTTATAGAATTGTCTGGAAACAAGGACTTCCCTATCGCCTTCCTTATATGTACCGTATTACACTTGATGCTGAAGTCATTGATTTTGTAAAAAATTACATCGTCTGGTTTGCTGACTAAAGAAGTCCGATGTTTTGCTGTGATACGTTAAACCTCCCGCTGACAGTAATCTTAGACAAGCTCAGCTGATTCTAGAGATGTTTGCGTAAACAATTCTACTATCACAGTGTGAATGTCGCGTCTTTTACAATCTTACAAGTCAACGCTAAATGAAATTCCCCTCGAAATGGGAAATTGTGACTTGTCTAAATTGAAAGCAAGAGCAGAAGATGGATATTTAGTAATTGTCTTTATGAAAATGGGTAGAATTAATCATTGCAAAGCTTCTTGAACTTGTTGAAAATCAATTGCACACTTCATCTCCTTATCCTTTTTAATGTTTTGCCAAATTTTCTTTTCTTCTCATTTGAAAAAGGCTGAAACGTTTTGGCTGAAAAGTATTTTTAAATTCATTTTTTTTTTTTTTTTTTCTTCTGAATATAATTGAGAAAAGCAAAGAAAATCAAAACAAAGGTAGAAAATGCTCACATTGCACATTAAGTCCCTGTTATTGCACTGTTTTCAAAAGATGTGTTGTACACCAAAGGTTGATTTTGTTTTGTTTTGTTAACATTTTATCACCAGTGACCTTCATACGGCTAGTGAAATCGTATAATGATTAATCAAATACTTCTATGGGTGTTTTATGACTTGACCACAAGGAACATGTATATATTAAAATATATTGTCATACTCTCTATCAATTTTGCATTCATTAGCCATTTCTTAATAGATATAATACAGCAATACAAAAACTGTACAGCAACATTTTATTTTGACTTGTGAATTTTCTCATATGTGAACAAGCACCTCTTAATCGTGGCTATTTAACCCATTACCAAAAATTATGACATCTTATGACTTTGTTTGCAGAAAACTCTAGAAAACATTGCGGGAAAAGGAGAAATTGCTGGTAACGCGCAATTTCCCCTTTTTCCACAATGTTTTCTACTCTATCAGAAAATTACTTTTTAATTTCATCACATTTTGAAATTTCATCTGCAAACTCTTTCAATTTGGGACAGTCAAAAATGTGGCGATTGGTGAAGGGTTAAGAGAACAGGTTATTGAGGTGAATTCAGTTCAGTGTTCCGAGTACCAGCTGTGAGGCTTGTAGCAGTTAAAGACAGAAAATGGGTAATGCCTTTAACCCTATACTAAACCGCAAAGTTTTGGTCAGCCTTCATTGAAAGTTTCCTGGGTCCTGCATGGCTGAGTGGTAAAGGTGAAAGACTTGTGACAAGTGGGTCCTGAGTATAAACCTCTCCAACAGTGCTGGAGTACTACAGGTGGGCAGGCCACTGTCTGCCTACCACCGTTTTAATCCTGGATTTCTAGGTAATTCAAAAATAGATTTTTGTGTCATCTGCATTCAAAAACCTTAATATCTTCCAAGTGATGATGAAGGAGGAAGGTACTCAGAGTAGCAAACAGGTTAAATCTGAGTGGAGAAACAGCTCATATAGGTGACATCTTCTCTTTCCAACTCTCTTTTTCAAAAGTTGCCTTTGCCACACACATTTGAATGAGCTGATTGTTTGTAAAAGGGTTATAAATGAGCTTTAAGAAGCCAGGGGCTTTGTCTGCCTTATTCCGGGGTTGGTCAGTGAACGCTGACATGATATAATGAAACCCAACCAAAGGTGGTAGGAATTTAACTGTATTATTCAAAAATGTCTTATTTACCTGCTTTAACACATGACTATCTAATGCAACATTTTTGCATCTTGCAGCAGACAGCTTTCAGAAGGTATTGTGGCAAAAGGAGAAATTGCTTGTCACAATATACCACAATTCTTTTTCAATCTAGTCACATATCACAACAGCAGAACTTTTCTAAAGTTGTTTGCTTCAAGGAAAAAAGTTGTCTGAGGTGTTAAAGAGTTTAAACATCTGCAGTTTACTTTTCAGTGAGTTAAGAAACCAATGTCACCAAAGTTTTAATGGAGAACTGATTTTTTTTTTGCCAAATGCTTCGTAAAGAAATGTTTATTAATTTAGACCAATGCCAAATGGCTTTTGATATAATGGGGGTGAGGGTCCAAGGACAACGGTTTTAAAGCTTTAACGGTTCTAAGATAGTGATTTGTGCTCCAGGGGTAATAGAAATAAAAGATTTGATATGATTGAGGGTTCAATGCAAGACTATAATAAGTGCTTCATAAACATGAACCACTTACTATAGTCTTGCAATGAACCCTCAATATACTATCTGTGTCATTAAACCAAAGACCATTTTTCATTTCTTTACTTCTAAGTTGCTAAAATCCTGTGTTTTCAATAACTAATGTGAAGTGAGCATTTGCGTCTGTCAGCCTTTCTATGGGGAAGCCGGTTCAAAGATAAACATAGGAATTCTTTTTCACATCACATGACAAGGGCATTGAAACACATCTGAAGACCCATGTGACAATTGCATAAAAAAATACCATCTTTCATTCTAAGATTAGATGAGTATTTACAAAAGAATTCATAAATTTGCATTGTGGTTTGCAATATCTGCAATATAATTGTTCTATGTCTTTTCTCTATGTCTTTTCTCTATGGTTACGATAGGGGTTAGAAAGCTGTCAATAATGGAGTCTCATTGAGTGATAAGGGTTGTCCTGAATACAATGCTTTTGAAATAATTTTATTCGGTGGACTGATGCAAAATTAAAGAGGGAGTGTTTCTTAAAGAAAGATTTTGAACTTACTCTGGTCTTGCAGTAAAACCTTATTTTGCAGCAAGATATTATGTTCTGTGAAATTAGAGATGTACCGTGGAATATTCCATCCCTTACAGACTGTGTATGTGTCAAATCTAGACAAACATGTCATGCAGAATAATCTCCTAGAGACCAAAGTCATGTTTTCTTTTTTTCATTATTTTCAGAAAATGAAGGAACCAGACTTTGCTTTGTCAACATACCATGTAAGTTTTTTGCCCTTTCTTACATAGTCCAGTAATTATATATGTCTGTTGTAAATGGCTATGGAGTACAACTGCATAAAACTTAATTTTTAGACAACATTTTATTTTGACTTGCAAGCACTACAATTTGATGTTTCTTTGCGATAGTGTTTACCAGTGCATCAAAGAGAAAAGTTTCTCCTTTTGTCACAGTTGGTTCTTGGATATTTTTTAACCCTTTCCCGAACACCAATTTTTCGACTGTCCCAAATTGAAAGCATTTGCAGACGACATTTCAAAATGTGATGCAATTGAATAATAATCTTCAGATAGGGCAGAAAACTTCTTTTCCCACAATGTTTTCCAGAGTGATCCGCAAAAAAACTGGTAAAATGTTGTGTTTGTTTGGTAATGGGTTAAAGACATATAAATAGGTCACATTAAAAAAAAAAACTTAACAAATGGACCAGAAAAGAATTATTAATGTTAAAGGTTCAAGAACATCAAACAAACACATTATTTCTGCAGACAGAATTGATTAAACAGCATGGAGTGGTGATGTCACAGATTTATCTATATCTTTAGGGGCATTAAAACTGGAGGACCGGTATACTTAGAAACCCCTTTATGAGGGAATGTTAAAATGTCTACATTACCTAGAAACATGATAAAACATCTACATTACCTAGAAACATGATAAAACATCTTCATTGCCTTGAAACATGCTTAAACATCTACATTATCTCAAAACATATTCAAGCAACAATGTAAAGTAGAAACATGTTAAACAAGGATGTTACCTGGAATATGTTAAGTAATGTCGTTACCTAGAAATATGTAAAGACCACATTATAACCTAACACCACATTCTTTTTTTAACTTTGCAGCAAACTACATTCAAAAAGCAGTGTGGCAAAAGGAGAAATTGCTTGTCGCACACAATTTCTCCTTTTGCCACAATGAGTTTTCAATCTATCCACATATCACAACAGCAGTACTGAAATATGAAAAGTTTTTTGCATGTTTACAAAACTTTTCTAAAGTTGCCGGCTTCAAGAATTTTTTTTTTGTCTGCATGTGTTAAAGACTTAAAACAAGGATATTGTTTAGAACCCTGTTTATGATCCTACAGACAGAGTTGATCAGCCAGAATGGAGCCGTGGTGTCGCAGATCAGTGCCTCTATACAGCTGCAATACCAGTCTCTGCAGAAACAGCATCAGGACTTCACAAGTCATCTTCAGACCCAGCTTACACAGCTACAACAACAACTTCAACAACTACAAACACAGCTTGCACAGGCGCAGGCTGCAGGTAAAGTTCTAACTCCACCTGAAATTAAACCCAAACACTGAGAAATTGCCAATGTTTTCATATAAAATAGTGTAGAGACCAAACTAACCTGAATATTGCAGACAATCAAACTGAGAATATGTACTTGAGGATCGATTTGAGGTAGGTACCTACCTTCCAAAAATGTTTGAGGAAAAATATCAGATTTTACTTGAGAAAAACGTTCGTAAAACGGAGTTTGAGGGAATATTTGAGGATGTGCTCAAGTTGAGATGTTTCGTGAAACCCAGGCCAGGTCTCATTTACTCAGAAATAACACATAAACCGGGTCTTAACTACTCAGAAAGAGGACATGAACCCAGATCTCAACCACTCAGAAATAATACATAAATCCAGACCTCATCCACTCAGAAAGAACACATAAACCAAGATTTCAACCACTCAGAAATAACACATTAACCAGGTCTTAACCACTCAAAAAGAACACATAAACCCAGATTTCAACTACTCAGAAATAACGCATTAACCAGGTCTTAACCACTCAGAAAGAACACATAAACCCAGATTTCAACCACTCAGAAGTAACACATTAACCAGGTCTTAACCACTCAGAAATAACACATAAACCCAGATTTCAACTACTCAGAAATAACACATTAACCAGGTCTTAACCACTCAGAAAGAACACATAAACCCAGATTTCAACCACTCAGAAATAATACATTAACCAGGTCTTAACCACTCAGAAAGAACACATAAACCCAGATTTCAACTACTCAGAAATAATACATTAACCAGGTCTTAACCACTCAGAAAGAACACATAAACCCAGATTTCAACCACTCATAAATAATACATTAACCAGGTCTTAACCACTCAAAAAGAACACATAAACCCAGATTTCAACCACTCAGAAATAATACATTAACCAGGTCTTAACCACTCAGAAAGAACACATAAACCCAGATTTCAACCACTCATAAATAACACATTAACCAGGTCTTAACCACTCAAAAAGAACACATAAACCCAGATTTCAACCACTCATAAATAACACATTAACCAGGTCTTAACCACTCAGAAAGAACACATAAACCCAGATCTCTTCCACTCAGAAATAACACATTAACCAGGTCTTAACCACTCAGAAATAACACATAAACCCAGATTTCAACCACTCAGAAATAATACATTAACCAGGTCTTAACCACTCAGAAAGAACACATAAACCCAGATTTCAACCACTCAGAAATAATACATTAACCAGGTCTTAACCACTCAGAAAGAACACATAAACCCAGATTTCAACTACTCAGAAATAACACATTAACCAGGTCTTAACCACTCAGAAAGAACACATAAACCCAGATTTCAACCACTCATAAATAATACATTAACCAGGTCTTAACCACTCAGAAAGAACACATAAACCCAGATTTCAACTACTCAGAAATAACACATTAACCAGGTCTTAACCACTCAGAAAGAACACATAAACCCAGATTTCAACCACTCAGAAATAATACATTAACCAGGTCTTAACCACTCAGAAATAATACATAAATCCAGACCTCATCCACTCAGAAAGAACACATAAACCAAGATTTCAACCACTCAGAAATAACACATTAACCAGGTCTTAACCACTCAGAAAGAACACATAAACCCAGATTTCAACTACTCAGAAATAACACATTAACCAGGTCTTAACCACTCAGAAAGAACACATAAACCCAGATTTCAACCACTCAGAAATAATACATTAACCAGGTCTTAACCACTCAGAAAGAACACATAAACCCAGATTTCAACCACTCAGAAATAATACATTAACCAGGTCTTAACCACTCAGAAATAACACATAAACCCAGATCTCTTCCACTCAGAAATAACAGTGGTAAATCCAGGCTTCAAACACTCAAAATTAACACAGATTTAGAATAAAGGATTCTCATTTATTATTACCTTTCCCAATCAATCTCACCTATTTGGAGTAGGAAAAAGTGTCAAATGAATTTCATGCCTAAGTTAGTGAAAAGGTGAGATACAATAAGGTGAGACATAATCTAGAGCTGTCTGTTTTATTACACCACCTTTGAAATAGTGTCGATGGTATTGTTTTTACAGAGGTGTTGTGAGTTCATAAGTCAAGTTTTGACTAAGCCATAAGCACCCCCACACACACACACACACACACAAACTAACCTTTCAAGGAAAATTCAGGTATTGGTGTCATTGAAATATTATGAACTAGTTGTCTGGAATCTTTGGTAGAAAAAAAATAATGATATTTATGTGCATTTATATCAAAATGCAAAAGCAAAGCAAGAAAAAAGACTTTCTTTTTGATTCCGGTAAAAAGCATAAAAACAAAAGAAAAGATTACTTGTTACAAGAAAGTGTTCCTTTCGTAGAAATGGTTGCATAACCCTCAGAATGCTGGAACCGACTTCATGCTTATGCAAATAGATTAGATCACAGACAAGCTGCCATGGAAATTGGCGGTTGGTCTGTGATCTTACCTATTTGCTACTCTGAGTATGTTTCTGCAACAGATTCAAGCAAATGTTGAAGGTTTTGGAAGGCAGACAACACAAAATCTATTTTTAGAAAATTACCCAGCATTCTAAAGGTCAAGCTATCTGCTGCAGATGCATCAAAGCACTTCACTGTAGAGAGTAAGAGTTTTTTCCACTATCCTAGGTACCAGGTGGTGTAGTAGAAATGGTCTCATTAAATCTATAAAAATGGCGGATAAAAGGTTTATAACCACAAGTACAATTCGGTGAAGATATTTTCTTTCCTCTAGGATCATAGGGATTCTTTTTAGTTTACAATGAGATGGGGCCTCCGTGGCCTAGTGGTTAGAGTATAGAACTTGAAATCACATGGCCCCTCTCCGCGTGGGTTCAAATCCTGAGAGGGATATGGATTTTCATGAGAGGCAGTCTCCCGACTGACTTACGGAATGCCGATGGTTCTACCCACCTTAACCAGCCCCTATGGGCAGTTGAGTCTGGGGTCTTCCTCCATTATTAAGAGTCGGGCATCACTACATAACTGAAATAATGTTGATGTGATGTAAAACCCATATAAAAAAAAAAAATTACAATGAGATATTTTTCAAATAATTGTTGACGAAAAGATTGAGTTGTTCACAACGTATATCTTTAAAGCGGAGCGAGCATTGTCTTATTTTATCGCTTTTTCACATTTTTTACTTTTTGTGTTTGCTTTCCAAAACCTTAAATATCTGCTTAATTTTGTTGAGAAAATATACTCAGAGTAGCAAACAGGTTAGATCACAGGCCAGCCACCAATTTGCTTGGTGGCTGGCCTGGATCTAACCAGTTTGCATAAACATGAACTCAGTTCCAGTACTTTAAGGGTTAAATTTTGCTTGGTATTCACCTATATTCCCATGTATATGGTTCTTTGACCTATCCGCATTGAATACAACAGCAGGCAACAATTATGTAGTACGGAAAAAAAAATCTGTGTTATATGAGGTCTTCTGCAGCAACTGTAGGTAATACCTGCAGTAGAAGGTTTGAAAAGCACATAAGCAAGACGGGATGAAATAAACCACTGTGAAAAAAGGAGAAATTGCTTGTGACGATGTTTTTTCACCAAATATCATAATTCTTTTATTTTTGCATCTGCAGTTGCTCTCGACTTGGATCTGTCGTAGGATCTCATATCAGGGAATCTGTTAAGTAATATGTGTTTCTCTTTCTATAGGATCTCATATCAGGGAATCTGTTAAGTAATATGTGTTTCTCTTTCTATAGGATCTCATATCAGGGAATCTGTTCAGTAATATGTGTTTCTCTTTCTATAGGATCTCATATCAGGGAATCTGTTCAGTAATATGTGTTTCTCTTTCCATAGGATCTCATATCAGGGAATCTGTTTAGTAAAATGTCTAGATTTTTCATAGTGTCTCAAATAAGGGAATGTGTTCAATAATATGTCTTGATTCTCATAGGGTTTCGAATTGGGGGAATGTGTTCAGGAATAAGTCTTTTGGTTTTCATAGGGTTTCGAATTGGGGGAATGTGTTCAGTAATATGTTTTGATTTTCATAGGGTCTCATATCAGGATATGTGTTCAGTAATATGTCTTTTGATTTTCATAGGATCTTATATCAGGATATGTTTTCAGTAATATGTCTTTTGATTTTCATAGGATCCCATATCAGGACATGGTTTCAGTAATACAGTAATATGTCTTTTGATTTTCATAGGATCTCATATCAGGATATCGGTTCAGTAATATGTCTTGATTTTCATAGGGTCTCATATCAGGATATGTGTTAAGTAATATGTCTTGATTTTCATAGGATCTCATATCAGGATATGTGTTCAGTAATAGGTCTTTTGATTTTCATAGGGTCTCATATCAGGTTAGGTGTTCAGTAAAATGTCTTTTGATTTTCATAGGATCTCATATCAGGATATGTGTTCAGTAATATGTCTTGATTTTCATAGGATCTCAAATCAGGATATCTGTTCAGTAATATGTCTTTTGATTTTCATAGGATCTCAAATCAGGATATCTGTTCAGTAATATGTCTTTTGATTTTCATAGGATCTCAAATCAGGATATCTGTTCAGTAATATGTCTTTTGATTTTCATAGGATCTCAAATCAGGATATCTGTTCAGTAATATGTCTTTTGATTTTCATAGGATCTCAAATCAGGATATCTGTTCAGTAATATGTCTTTTGATTTTCATAGGATCTCAAATCAGGATATCTGTTCAGTAATATGTCTTTTTTCATAGGATCTCATATATAGAATATGTGTTCAGTAATATGTATTAATTTTCATAGGATAAATCAGGGAATCTGTTCAGTAATATGTTTTTTCCGTTTTCTAGCAATGTGTCTATTATTTTCAGTGATAACCCAGTCCATTGTGGGGGCCCCTGTGATGACGACAGCTCCCCAGGTCACCACACAGACCACCATTACTGATTCGGAGACACAACCCAAATACCAACAGGTAAATCAACTTGGCTTGTTTGTTTAATGATCAACCCATTTCCAGTCTCAATGGTTCTACTTGGCTTAGCCTGACCTATATTGGCAGTCAACTCAGGGGACTCTACATCATTATGAACCGGACATCGCAACATAACTGAAAAAATGTTACCAATAAGAATGTATAGATAAACATTCCCAACTCCCTAAAGATATTTTTGACTGGTCCAAATTGAATTGATTATGGAGGACAAAATATTCCCAGGATAAATGGTTATTGGTATTTTGGTAGAAATCATTGTCATGAAAGAAAAATAAAATTCTTATTTCAAGTTATTTTTTCTTTTGTCTCAGTGATTTTTTTCCATCTTCATATGCACATGAATGAAAGCGAGGTATTATGGAATAAGGGATGTATAGGATTTTCAACAATTTCTAAGTTACATCATGACAGCAGGTAATTCTTTAACAGTGCGTTAAAAGCGAATTGTTTAAAGCTAGCTTAATACAGGACACAAGTCATTCAGAAAGCTCCTATTGGATCTTTCTGAATGACATTAATCCTTCTGTAGCTGTAAGTCATCTTACACAGCACAATTCTGTCTCCTTTTTCTGCAGTTGCTTAAAAGGTGCTTGTTTATAGAAGAGAAAATTTGGAAGCCTAAATTAAATGTCGTTGAAACAATACCATTACTGTATTTTCATTTGATATATCATTAAAAAAAGCTTTTGAAGGCATAATTAATTCATCAATTTAACTAGGTAGTCTATGTACAATTTATATGGGGTAGATGTCAAAAATGAGGCCACATTTTGCATTAAAATACATGTCAATTCACTGAATATACACTTAAAAGAATTAAAAACAATATAACTTTGTTTCCAATGACTATTTTCTAGTGCTTATCATATAAGAGCACAGTTGTAGTGCTGTTTTAAAGGTTTCAAGTTTGAACTTCCCAATTTCCCTACATCTGTTAAAAAACAACACTTTAACCTCTTTACCAAACACCAAATTTACTGTCCCAAATTCGAAGGGTTTGCAGACGTCATTTCAAAATGTGATGAAATTGAGAAACAATCTTCTGATAGGGCAGAAACCGTTGTGAGAAAAGGAGAAATTGCTCCTTAAAAGCAATTTCTCATTCTCTTACAATTCTTTTTTACAGAGTTGTCTGCAACAAACTGGTCAAATGTCGTTATTGTTTGGTAAAGGGTAAAGTAAGATTGACTTTATTTATATGATGTTTATTATTACAGTCCCAGTATAGTCAGCCTCCCCCCTTTGGGCCCCCGCCCCCATTTGGACTCCCTCGTGGACAGGCCCCTTCTGGTGGTTCCAGTACTGCAGGCCCAAACTTCGACTTTCCCGGTATGTATTGACCCATTTGGGAGGTTGTGCCTGGTCTAAATTGAATGCAACAGCAGAAAACAAAATAAAAATGGAAAACATTTGTATTTAAGGTGGGAAACATTTGTATCTAAGGTATTTGATAGAAACTATTGTTCTAGAAGCAAATTATCCTTTTTTATCACACTGTTTTTAAAGACTTAAGCAGCAGACATGGAAGAGTGAGGTATTATAGTGTAAGTGGTTAAAGGAAAAGGCCTTAGCTTATTTTTTTTAAAGTTTCCTTTTTCACAATATTTTCAAATGATACCTATTGCAAAGACATAAGAAGTTAGCTGTAGAATCTGAAGTCATTTTTTTTATTTCTCTCTTTTTTCCCAAAGAAAGAAGAAGTTGCTCATAGGTTGTTCCATGATTAACCTGTATAGTGCTGGAACCAACTTCATGCTTATACAAACAAGTTGGCCTGTGATCTAACATGTTTACTACTCTGAGTATCTTTCCTCATCAAAATTAAGCAGATTATAAGGTTTTGGAAACAGAAGACACAAAAATCTATTTTCAGAAAATTGCCCAGCATTCTAAGGGTCAAATATATTTATACGCATTTAAATTTATTTTTATGGGCAGCTGACCATTTTTGATACTTGATACACAGAAATACTCATCCTATCTAGACTACTGTAAAATTCTGAGGGTTACGATAGGTGTTAAAGTTAGGTCAAAGGGAGATAATTAAATACATGTAGAATACATGGAAAAGATGACCTTTTGTTCAGATATTGTCGCTTGATAATGATAAGTTGGTTATTTGTTGAATAACAATATGTTTTTCTGTAGAATAATTGGCCAGGATAACATGCACACTTTGAAAGCTTGAGGTTTTGGAAACACCCGAATTGTCGCGCGAAAGTCAGTTTGTCTGGCAAATACACATCCTATTTAGACTACCGTAAATTTCTCCCTATCTGGTTCTCTGTAACCCTGTATTGTTATTTCCAGGACCATGGGCTGGTCCCCCACCTGGTACAGGATCAGGGCCCGGGCCCTTCCCACTCCCGGACTTCAGTAAGCCCCCACCAGGATTTCCACCCCAGGGAATGCTTCCAATACCCCCACCCGACATTGATCTGACCCCATCAGTACCATACTACGAGTTACCAGCCGGATTGATGGCTCCACTAGTCAAGGTAGTGTTAAACTATTCACTCACATAGAATTTTGAAATTGAAAGCAACAGCAGATGTACATTTTTAAATCCCAAAGCATGACATCACTTTTGAGATCTACCACATATAAATGGTGTATACTTAGGTATACATTTCCTGGATTAATAATGCCATAAATAGCTACTTTAAGTTGTTTATCAAATGGCTTTCAAAATTTCCTCCTCTGTGAACAATCACTTAAGGTTGCATACAAATGCAGATGAACAATACCAGTCATGTGTTGGTAACATTTTAAAAGGATTTTTAATAGCATACAGTATAGGGAAGATAAGACGATTTGCTCTCAGTAAATAAAATTCACATCTCTATGATTTTAGAATATATGAAACAACACTTTAAATGAGAAACCATTTATCTTTTGTTCACATAGGTTGCTAACTCTGCTTTCTTTTGGTGAAAAACGCAACTGTAGCAATAAAATAATTTACTTTTACCATGATATCAAATATAGTATATGGTATCTAAATTGTTCCCATCAGAAATGCATCCGTTCCATAAGCTTAATGAATAAACATTGCATTGTATCTAATAACAGTTCAATTTTTACATGACATGATATAATGTGATGTGAGACTGAACAGATATAAGTATCTAGTGTTGTGGTTAGTAGATTTCATAGTTTTACACTTTATTACATTTTACTAGAGAGGGTTTGCAACTCAACATACTTGGCCCAGTAGTTAAGTTGGCGGATGTCCTGGGTTTGAGCCCCACTGACTCCGCTGGCTTCTTGGGAGTGACCTTTGGCAAGTCACTTTAGTCCTAGCCATGTACTGGTGGTACAGGAAAGCAGTTTCATAACTGAAAAATTGTTGATGTGGTGTTAAACATCATAGAAAAGAAAGCAACTCAACAACACAATTTGCAGCCTGCCCAAGAAATTTGAATTGCAAAGCTTAGCATATTATGTTATAACAGTCAGTTTGAATTTGCGATATTATAGTTAGAAGATCATGACTACAGGCCATTGGATCCACGGGATATACGATTACCACCCCCGATGCCCCCTAGTGAGAGATTGTTAGCAGCCGTCGAGGCGTTTTACAGTCCCCCCTTCCATGATCGACCTAGGGACAGGTAATACATTTACCTTTTTGGTTTTAGTTTCGTTTGTTAACCCTTTACTCCTGTGAATTCAAATCATTGTAACTGTAAAGATTTTCCCTGAGAGGAAGTCTGGAGGCATTAGGTATGATGGTTGCTTCTTTGAATAGAAATGTCAAAGTATTTGGCGTTGATAGTTTGGGTTTTTCTTTTTAATTTATTTGCTCATTTTACATTTATTGAGAAAGTCCTTACACCTTATATTAATCACTCTCGATTCTGTTTCCTGGATGAGTACTCTGGCCAACTGTGGATTTAAGAAATGTTGCTAAATGTGCTACCCTTTGTATTTGTATTAAGGCTCAAATAAAACACTTATTTAGTATTTGTGATAGGTTGTAGGGCTAAGTATGGTAAATGTCAGATGAAATAAGCAAGTATTTATGAGTAAAAACATGATGGTCAAAAGGAGTTGAGAAAATCTGGAATAAAATTATGCTTATTGTGAAGTAAAACATATATTTTTTGTTGCATAGTTTTATTATTTCATTTTAGATAAATCTGATTAGGAAAAAAAGAATACATACATATGAATTAGGTTTAGATATTGCAATTGCTGTTTTATATTTACAGTGAGGGTTGGGAGAAATTAGGGCTTTATGAATTCTTCAAAGCTAAACAGAAGGCAAGAAAAATGAAAGAACAACAATCAAGATCACGTTCAAGGTCAAGCTCAAAATCCAGATCTAGATCAAGGTCACGATCTCACTCAAGGTCACATTCTAGGTCACGCTCAAGGTCACCAAAGAGAGTTTCACCACCACCAAGGAGGAGACGATACCACAGCAAGAGCAAATCAAGGTAAAAACAACAACTAGTAAATAAACGATTTCTTCTGTTCGTAATTGTCTTGAGTAATGGTAAGCAGACAAATTAAAATGCTCTGAATATGCAGAACAGGTGGTCTTTTGTCACTATGTTTTCAATTTTTGAGTATCAACTATGAGGTTTTATAGACTTTGGCATTGATAGAAGCAGATATTTACAAGGCTGACTTACTTCCCAAACTATAAATTGCTTTAAAAGTAATCATTTAACATGAATTAATGTTTGCCCAATTAGATCAAGGTTTTCAAATGAATCAATTCTTTTTATTAGGAGAGGAACACTTCCATTCCAATCCTTCTCATAATTGTAATTGAACTCATAAACATTTTGCTGATCTTTCCTTGTTAAGTTTATGAAAATGAAAATATTCATTTTGGCTGTAAATCCTTAGAAAATGCATGAAGCTTTTTTCTTTTATGATAAGATAGGCCCAGCTGTTTGGATTAACTGCTAGAACTAGAGTGAGTTGTTGGGTCACAGTAAATTATTATTTTCTAGATCACCAGAAACCCATTCACGTTCCGAGTCACCGTTACCATATAAGCGTAGAAGTGTCTCTGTGTCACCGCCACCAAGGAGACGACCTCCAGCAAGGTCAAGATCGCGGTCACCTCCAAAAGGTCGAAGTCCAACTCCTCCAAGTTTGTAAGTATGATTTTTTGAAGAAAAAAAAGATGATACCTATTTCTCATTGTTTGATGTTTCACATTTTTGATAAAGATTATTACAAATTTTCTTTAACAGAATCTTGCTTAAAGAAAAGGTCCAGATTTCGTCCTCACTCATATATAAGTGACATCAGTAACCTCTTTTCCTCCATTTGTTATATTGTGTAAATTGGTATTGCTTTTTTCTACTTACAAGAAGTGTGTGAAAGCATGTATCTCTTACTATATTGAGTTCTTACAGTCCTTCAATTTCAAATTTATTTTGATTGGTAAGATCTAGCTAATTGTAACTGAACGAGGCTAGGGCGTGGAGTAGTAGGCCATTGACTAACAAAACCCGATAGCAGGAACATGGTTTATTTGTCGTAAAAATCTGAAAAATACGAAAAACAAATATTCAAACCTGCATCAAGCTTTTAACCTTTAGAAATTAAGCAGGCACAGATGATGAAGTAACAGCTTGGCACAAAACTTTAAGGTGTGGTTCCATGTAAACACGAAAACATAATAGTGTGAATAAGAGAGCTAATGAGCAGACTTCATTTGAGTGAAAATCATCAAAAGAGAACTTCTATCCATAATGTTATGGTTGACCATAACCCGTTGATCAATGCATAAGATGCAAAAACTAATGCATAACCAACAGGTAAATTGGTTAAAACTGATATGAAATAAAAATAGCAAAAACTAAATGGATACTACAGCCTTTATCTAAATAAGAAAAAGTCTAAACAAGTGAACAACACAATGACAAGATCCATTGCTGTAGGTATTCCCTCAAAACATTTTCAGACATGAACAGCGAGCATCAACTGCACAGGGCTTCAAAATAATCCCTTCATCTCAAGTCATATGATCAGACGAAAATCTACATTGATTTGACATATTAAAAGTAATGCAGTTCAAGCATAAAGTATGACCATGAAAAAGGATAACGCCTTGATAAGCCAAAAGAAAAGAAACCTTGCAAAAGCTGGGTACATACTCGCTAATGCGGACATTTCGCGACCATATAAAGGTTATAATGTTATTATTATATGTTTGAAACTTACATTATGGCTCTTCAAAAGCCAAATGAAGCTTACTAATGCATCTCACATGGTTAAAAGAACAACAACTCTATCCGACCGATTTATTAACAAGGTTTCATACCAAAAGCGTTTCATGCCAAAGGCGTTTTGTAACACTAATACTTCTTTAAAGTACATGATTATACGACATAAATTGTTAGAAAAGAACGAATGAATTGTGGAGGACATGGTATTTCCTATTTTTGCAATAATGATTTGAAAGATAAGTAAACATTATTTACATTGAGGACTGTTTTTACCATATTTTATTCTAATTTTATCAGCTCAACAGCAGATTTCTTGGCAAGGGCAGCAGCTGTCAGCACCACAGATAAAATTGGCGAGGAAAACAAGGGTCATATGTTACTGAAAAAAATGGGTAATGTATATAACAGTCAACTATTCAAATTGGCGAGGAAAAAAAGGATTATATGTTAATGAAAAAATGGGTTATGTACTTAACTAAATAGATGACTGTTAAAATTGGGGAGGAAAACAAGGGACATTTGTAACTGGGAAACATGGGCAATGTACTTTAATAGCTACTAGAGGAAAACAAGGGTCATAATAATTTTATTATGTTACTGGAAAAAATGGGTAATACACTTGAAATAACTGAGAGTATTCTTCATAACCTGCTAATAACCTCTTAACTACATCACAGAGGTTGTCTTCAAGTCCGTTTAAGGATTGCATATTGTTCTTATTGGCATGACTAGCCTTTAAGTAAGTTAACATTGGGTGCTTCCTTGGTATTTTGCTGTGGATTGTAAATCAGTTCAAAACTGTTGATGCAATGTAAAACCTGAGACCAAGATTGGAATTATTTTGTTGAAGACTTGAAATGCTAAGGAAAAGCATGCCTTATTTCATTGTGTTTAAGGTATGGTTTTCATGTAAAAACAACAACTCTTAGATAAACCATTTCTTCTGATGGTAATTTTCTGTAGTAATGATAAGCAGTAGTTTATGCAAAAGATGAAGTTTCCATATATGAATCCACCCCTTATGGTCCTGATTGACGAAAACAGCAAACAGCATGAAAATATAAATAAATCTCTTCTCTATGATATTGACAGAACTATTGTGACAAACGAATTTTAAAAACTCATATGGAGCAAATTATCCTTATTGTTACATTTGTTTCTCAAGTCTTTTGTAGCAGATATGTTGTAGGACTTAATGATTAAGGGTTTTAAAACGTTAATCTTCTGCAGGTTGGGGAGGGCGAGGTTTAGGTGCGAAGGAGCAGGGTCGTGTTGATCCAGTCGAAGCAGGAGATGTCCGAGACAAACAGGACAAGTTTAAAGGTGTCGGAGTTGACACTAGTGACCCGTTTGACCAGTTCAGGAAGAACAAAAGTCAAGGGTTCATCAGCAGAATGCAGGCTCGGGATGAAATGAGGAAGGAAGGTTAGTACGTCACCAATAGGAAATACACTGTATTGTAATTTGACATGAAATTTCTCCTTAGTCATTTTGGCTCCTCTTCGCAAAGGGTCATATCTCATTGACAGGAATTGAAGACATAGTTTCCTGGTTGACTTACAAAATGCCCATGTTTTTTTCCCAGCTTTACTAGCCCTTTTTTAGTAGTCAAGAATGGGTTTTTTCTCCAAAATTATGAGTCGGGCTTTAACTGATACAATGTTGATGCAATGTAAAACTTGTATATATAGATATATGGATTTCAATGTGAGGTAGTCTCCCGGCTGACCAACAAAATGCCGATGGTTTTACTTGGCTTAACCAGTAAATTAGGATTCCTTCTCTATCAATAACGGGCCAGACATTATAATCGAATAATTGTTGATTTGATGTAAGAACTCTAAAAAAGAACCAAAGAATACTTAATTTAACTCTTAGAGTGTTTGAACCAACTTCACGCTTATGCAAACAGGTAAGATGACAGGCCAGCCACCAAGTACATTGGCAGCTCCCTTGTGATCTAACCTGTTTGCTACTCTTAGTATCTTTCTCCAATCCAATCAAAATTAAGCAGATATTTAAGGTTTTGGAAAGCAGCCGACACAAAAATCTAAATTTAAAAAGTTACCCAGCATTCCAAGGGTTAAAGTTACCTGCAGCAGACGCATCAAAGTGAATTATGACAATTTATCAGGGAGTTAAGGTTTCAAGTTGTGATATCTTTTAAGTTGTGTTATCTATTTTTCAGAGGTGAAGAAAAAGAAGGTGGATCGTGATCGAGGTGACAGAGACCGTGACCTAGATTACTGACCCACTTGAATATGGCCTTCCATTACCTCTGTTACAACCCATTCCTACATACTGGACTTTTGGACTCTTCCATATTGAAGCAGCTGCAGACGACAAATATACAGTATGAGAAAAATGAACATGGTGAAGAAAGAGGAATTAGTGTTAATTGATAAAGCAGGAGATTTCAATGGTTCAAAGGTTCAACATTTGTGAACCTCTTGCTATAGTCTTGTGTTGAACCCTCGATTTACTTTGTTTGAAATGAAGATATAATTGGAGGTTGTGCACTTGGAGGGATTGCAATAGTTGTTCAATGTTGAAGAATGAGGAGATGCTCAGAAATGCCATCTCATTACATAAATTCAAAGCTAGCATTTTTCTGAACAAACCTTCTTTATTTCTTAATGTTTTCAAAAAGACGCTTGCTTGACAATGCTTGTCAGTCGGTTTTCAAAATTTATGTGGCAATAATCTGTGAATGTTGTTTCAAATGAATTACGAAAATCATATTCAATGAAATTATGTCTTTTAAATGAATATTTTGGAAGTACTGTTTCCAAGTTGTTTTATTGGTTTGGAGGACTTACATCTACCCTTTTCTGACTTGCAAATATATTGTTACAAATGGGGAACTTGTTTATCAAAAACAAATCATACTTCCCCCCTCTATAGCCTCTGGTTATGATCTAGGAAGCAGAATGGAGAGTAATTTGTCTAAGTTGTTATTTCACAATTGATGTAAAATAAATAAGTTCAAACTAGTATTGATGTACTGAAGGTATGGGACTTGGTTCATATTTTATGTGTGAGAACACAGATGTTCTGTACATTATGAATAAATGATGTAAAATTGTTCTTTTGTTCTTTTGCATAGTGATGACGATTGACCAAATCACCAATTTAGCGTTTCTTGCAAACAGAGCAGAACCTGTAAGATTGTTCCATTAAGAATGGACCTCACACAGTTTTCACGATTAGATATTTGGATAAACTTGTGCAGTCAAACTTGTTTTAAGTGACCACTCTTTAACAGTGCATAAACGTAAACGTTTTTTTTAGTTTGAGACTATCTCAGTACAGGACAACAGTTATCTGAATGACTGTCATCTGCATTGAGTCTAGTTTTCTTATACACCATAATGCCGTCTTCTTTTTCTGTGGTTGCTCAAAACAAGATTGACTAGATGAAAAGGTATTTTTATTAATTTTTGACCAACATATTGTGAAGTCATCCTCTGCCACATACTTTTACAATTATATTTGTTAAACAGATAGCATTTTTGACTTCTTGGATGTCGGACATTATTTTGAATGAAATAAAGATACAAATGAAAGAAATATTACATTTACAGGTATCTTTGTGTTATTTATTGCCAGTGTTTATTCAATATAAGGATAAAAAGATGTCTTTTGGTCTTTTACTATGGTCCATCTGCAATATTTATCTATTTAAAACCTACCTCTAGCTCAAAAAACTGCAAAACTTGGTAAAATTATGAACATTATGAAAGAATATGTTTCAACATAGCGAAACTCCCCATGATCATGACAATATAACACCAGCACTTCTTGTGCATGTTTTTCTCATCTTGGTTACATTTGTATTGCCACACATTTAATTATCCCTGTGCTGGTTGTAAGATCCAGCAGATATCATCGATTGCCAATTTTTACCTTGTGGTGGTGTAGCTATCCCTATCGCATGCCTGTGCAATACGTCCTCGCCGATGTTGTATCAAGCCCCCCCCCCTCCCATCCAACGGGTCCAACTGACCAATACGAGGATGGAGATGCATTATGAACCCAAAGTCAACGAGGTCTTGGGAAAACCGCTTCATAGTATTAGTAGCATACACGTAAGTTAGTAGAGAATGGGTTCGTCAGTGATGGACGACAAGTCAGTTTTCACACACAAAAAAGTCCGAGGAGAAGAACTCGGATAGTGACAAAGAAAAAAGTCTGTCGTGGAAAATCACATGGCCCCTCTCCGCTTGGGTTCAAATCCCGGCATTGGATTTATCATGAGAGGTGGTCTCCCGACTGACTTAAAAAAAAGCCATT
The DNA here is from genome assembly GCA_947846245.1 of Cerastoderma edule. Lineage (NCBI taxonomy): Eukaryota > Metazoa > Mollusca > Bivalvia > Cardiida > Cardiidae > Cerastoderma > Cerastoderma edule. The sequence goes on along the minus strand of OX401405.1, from coordinate 23,368,319 downwards.
GGTTCTACCCGGCTCGACTAGCCCTTGGGCAGTTGAGTATGGGATTTTCCATAAGATTCCGCTATCGCAACATAACTGAAATAATGTTGTCGCAAGGTAAAACCATTGTAAGATTAAATAAACTTTCGTAGAAGGAGATCTAGCGTCGTTTACGATTCTCTGTCTCTAATTTTGTCTATCGGTGTGATCGGAATTGTTTACCTGTTTGAACATTCAGTCTCATGATTGGGCGACAGTGTTGCAATGGTAGAGCGCCGGCCTTTGGCACCGAGGTCCCGGGTTCGATCCCCGTTATGTGAAAAAATCGGCGCGAGTACCGATTTGGTATCCAGGAAGCAGTAGTCGAGAACGAATTTGATAAGCTTCAAGCTTCCGTCACAACCGATGTAAAATAAATAAGTTTAAACCTCCACAGTCTCATGATCCAGATGAACACCAAGCGTCGAGATATATGTTTAACCTTCCACCAAATGTCAAATATTCGACTGTCCCAAATTGAAAGAGTTTGCAGACGACATTTCAAAATGTGATGAAATTGAAAAATAATCTTTTGATAGTGCAGAAAGCACTGTGGGAAAAGGAGAAATAGCTCGTTAAGAGCAATTTCTCTTTTTCCCACAATGTATTCTAGAGTTGTCTGCAACAAACTGGCTGATTGTCGTCATTGTTTGGTTATGGCTTAAGTCGGACATTCTGCAACATGAACTGTCATTCTATAACATACTCTTTCACAATTTCGCTACCTGTATGACAAGGCTCTTTTCTTCGAGCTTGTAAAAGAGTTGACTCATCCATTACCACACGGGCTTGATTCAATTGAAATACTCCCACATAGATGTGAAAATATTGATGACGACATTTCCTCGCTAATGTAATTAGTGTATATGCAGCTACTGCGAAGCAATAACAAACTACCTACCAAACGCACCTGCTTAGACCAATGCATTATGACCATAAACGGCGTTTTACTTTAACCCATTTCCAAACAATAACGACATTTGACCAGTTTGCTGCAGACGACTCTGGAAAACAATGTTGGAAAGGGAGAAATTGCTCTTAACGAGCAATTTCTCCTTTTCCCACAATGCTTTCTGCCCTACCAGAAGGTTGTTTATCAATTGCATCCAATTTTGCAATGTCGTCTGCAAACTTTAAATTTGGGATAGTCGAAAATTTGGCGTTTGGAAAGAATTAAGTCTAATCGATTTTCTATTAAAGTAAAACTTCTTTTAGCAACGTTTGGTACGATGTAAAACACTGAAATCTTTAAGACGCGTGATAATAATGACTTTTATATAAAAGCAAAACAATGTGCTACTAGTAAAGAAAATTACAAAAACCTACATATAATCAATTTGGCTATCTGTTTATGTGAAAAGGCTTTTCCAGCAAAATCGTATCCTAATAAAGTCTAGACACAATAGCACAATAGCTTAGTTGTGGTTCCAACAAAGTCATATCCTAAGTCAATATCATTTGGCAGGATACTATAGAACCATAGTCTAGTAGTTTTGAGTCCAGCAAAGTCGTATCCTAACTAAGTCAATATCCTTTGGTAAAACACAATAGAACCATAGCCGAAAAGTTGGGATTCCAGCAAAGTCGTATCCTAACTTAGTCAATATCCTTTAATAAAACACAATAGAACCATAGCCTAGTAGTTGTGATTCCAGCGAAGTCGTATCCTAACTAAGTCAATATCCTTTGACAAGACACAAACATGTCATAGCCTAGTAGTTGTGATTCGAGCAAGTCGTATCCTTACGAAGTCAATTTCCTTTGGCAAGACACAATAGCGCCATAGCCTAGTAGTTGTGATTCCAGCAAGCCGTACCCTTACTAAGTCAATTTCCTTTGGCAAGACACAATAGAGCCATAGCCAAGTATTTTAGATGCCAACTAAGTCATATCCTACCTAAGACATTATCCTTTAGAAAGACACAATAGCGCCATAGCCTAGTAGTTGAGATTCCAACAAAGTCGTATCCTAACTAAGTCAATATCCTTTGACAAGACACAAACATGTCATAGCCTAGTAGTTGTGATTTGAGCAAGTCGTATCCTTACGAAGTCAATTTCCTTTGGCAAGACACAATAGCGCCATAGCCTAGTAGTTGTGATTCCAGCAAGCCGTACCCTTACTAAGTCAATTTCCTTTGGCAAGACACAATAGAGCCATAGCCTAGTAGTTGAGATTCCAACAAAGTCGTAGCCTAACTAAGCCATTATCCTTTGGAAAGACACAATAGTACCATAGCCAAATAGATGAGATTCCAGCAAAGTCGTATCCTAACTAAGTCACTATCCTTTGGAAAGACACAATAGCGTCAGAGCCGAGTAGTTGTGATTCCAGCAAGGCGTATCGTAACGAAGTCGATAACCTTTGGCAAGAAAGAGTGAGTCTAGTAGATGTGAGTATATGACAGTCGTATCCTAACTAAGTGAATACCCTTTGGCAAAACACAATTGAGCCATAGACCAGCAGATGAGATTTTTTCAATATCGTATCCTTAATAAGTCAATACCCTTTGGTAAGACATAAAAGTACCATAGCCTAGTAGCTGTGGTTCCATCAAAATCGTATCTTCACAAAGCCAACATCGTTTGGCAAGCCAAAATTGTACCATAGCCGAGAAATAGTGATTTCAGCAACGTCGTATCCTAACTGAGCCAACATTCTTTGGCAAGACACCATTGAGCCAGAGCCGAGTAGTTGTGATTCCAACAAAGTCGTATCCTAACTGAGCTAATGTCCGTTGACTAGACACAATGGCACCATAGCCTAGTAGTTGTGATTCCAACAAAGTCGTATCCTAACTGAGTCAATATCCTATGGCAAGACACAATAAAGCCATAGCCGAGTAGTTGTGTTTCCAGCAAATTCTTATGCTAACTAAGTCAAAATGATTTGGCAAGACACACTAGAGCCATAGCCGAGTAGTTGTGATTCCAAAGTCGTATCCTAACTAAAGATTGGTTGACACGATGTTTTACCCATTACCAATCAATATCGACATTACACCAGTTTGTTGCAGACAACTCTGGAAAATATTGTGGGAAAAGGAATTATTCCTCTTAATGAGCAATTTCTCCTTTTCCCACAATGTTTTCTGTCCTATCAGAAGAATGTTTTTCAATTTCATCACATTTTGAAATTTCGTCTGCGAACTCTTTCAATTTGGGATAGTAAAAAATTTGGCGTTTGGTAAAGGGTTAAACTCATATAGATAATTATATCGAACACCCAATCTGAACACATCGGGTTTATCCAATAGAAAACACTTGTATTTCACAGCTCACGGAAATACCCGAGTAGTTCCGATTGATCGAACACCATCTCGCTCATCAATGCCAAGAGCAGAGTAACAATTCGACACGAATTACGGAACTGTCGGCACAGCATTTTCATAATGTTATTGGTTATCCCTTTACCAAACGCCAAATTTTACACTGTTCCATATTGAAAGAGTTTGCAAACGACACTTTAAAATGTGATGGAAATGGAAAATATTCTTCTGATATGGTAGAAAAGTTTGTGGGAAAAGGAGAAATTGCTCGTTAAGAGCAATCCTCCTTTTCCCATATATGTTCTCCAAAGTCGTCTGCAACAAACTGGGGAAACGTCGTTATTGTTTGGTAAAAGTTAAAACTGTTAGTTTGGTTTTTTTTGCATGATAGACAAATAAATAATGATAATGTATGTATGCGATCCATATGTCAGTTACACAGTTAACACTTTATTTTCAATTCAAAGTATTTTTTGAATAGTTCCTTCTAGATCGATCGTTCAAAAGAGAGTGCCTTCATGCGCATAGCTAGCCTTTCATGGATGTGGATTCAGAATTAAGCAAGGGGGTCCGGGGTTATGCTCCCCCGGAAAATTTTGAAAATACATGTAATTGCGCAACCTTTTGCATTTCAGGCGATTTCAGGGTCATTAGTGTAGTATTATATTAGAATATGAACAAACAGAATACATTAAGGCGTCGAGGGTTTATACATTAATGGAGTAGATTTTTGTGGTTTTAAAAAAAACCTTATTTTATTAATTTGTTTTTAGTCATAATCTTGTGGATTCAGACGCCCACTCGCGCAGGCCTATAGACAGCTACGCGCCTGGTCTAAGCCCTTACATTCGTTTCCTAAAGAGACATTTCCACGAAGTTAATTTATCAAGTAATCGAGGAGTCATTCACCAGAAGTTGATTTAGGCCCTACATGGTGGAAAACATGTTATTTAATGGATCAGATTTTATCTTTTATTGTGTGTTATTTTTGTTGTTCTTTGATCACTTTTATCCATTATATTTTATATTTATATTATACATGTGGATATGAAATGAATAAAGATTATCAAAATTTGAAATAAAGTTTTGTGAGTTTGTCAGCTTGAAAAGATACCAAAAAGGATGATGTTGTTAGGCCTACTCTCTGTAAAAACATTCCCTCAAAACCTTTTAGGTCAATTGACTTTTGTGTTTCCGATAACAAATCTGATAGAGTTGAATCCGTGTGTTATTTAGATATATACATTTAAAATGAAATTGGTATTTTGGGCTAAGAGGTGATACTAGGCCTTTAGGCCTATAGAACATATAAATCATATAAGCGCTATTCGAATTTACCTCGGGGATATGTCTCTTTATGGAAACGACCGCCACCCTTATAAAACATGTACCCAAACCTCCTGAATAAGCTGCCTCTATATTACTATTTGAACGTAGGTTCAACCAAATATCATATAGAAAACGTTTTTTCCGGGTTTGTTTTTGTTGTCTGCTTTTGGAAATACAAAAATAAACCAAGGGTTTTGGGTGGTTATTTCCAATTTGAACCAGTCATAGATTCAGATTAAGGGGAAAGAATAAAGTCGCCTGCATCAAAAATCTCATACAATTTGCGTTTTACGAAAGGTTCAACATTCAAAGAGAACGAATTGGAAAAACAGACGACATATGCGAGTGCTGCTCGAATAATGAGATGCCAAATGCGTGACTCACTCACGGTTTACCTGTCCGGAATATAACGGAAATTGCCGATGTTAGTTTTGATCACGTGACTCCAGTAATTTCCGCATTCGGAACACCTCGGCCATTTCTTAAAATAACCTCGGAGGTAATGGGGAGCCATTTTGGAAAGTAGGTCAGCAACGAAGGGCCAATCGTATCAACTCGGCAATCCCCGTCACTAGTCGGGGATTGCCGAAAAGAACCGATTGACAAAATATGAAACAAAGATGTATTGATATGATCATCTTTAATGAAAAGGGTAAAAACAACATTCAATTGTGATAAATAGCCAATTTGTGTGTATCTAAAATACCTATTTAGTGCCTGTGTGCATTTTGCGTTAACCGCCGGAAATAAGGCAAATTACCCCAGGATTTCTGGTGTATTCATGTACTGCCTACGAGGTATATCTACCGACTTGTTACGGGGATTGCCGAGTAGATACGATTGTAATTTCCGGTGCAAAATGGAGATTTGTAGAAAAGAAATTGACTAAATTGTCAAAAAGTTTCATTTCAGGCTACGAAAGTAGTTATCTGACAATATTGCAATATACTGTAGGACAAAAGACGCATTTAAATCAGACGCACGCATGTATTTAGCATGTATTGCAAGATCGGGGAGTTGTTTATCGGGACAGACAAAAAGTTGTAAACTTGCAAAAACTTATTGACTTCGGAGGGTGCCAATCATTTCTCATAAGTTGCGATAGAGGTACGTATTTGGAATTGAGTCACAACTCTCTTGGTTTTAAATACTTTGGAATTCCTAGAAGCAAATGTTTATTTTTGATAGTCTGGTCATCTAATGGTTGACTTAACCCACCCGATCTGTCAAAACGGTCTGTAATTTGTCAAATGTCAGATCGTGAAAAGGATGAAAAATAGGCGAACGTCTTAACCAGCATTGTTTACCTAACAAAGAATCTAATAGTTTTTCAAACTAAAGCTCAAGCAAATGGGACTTTTGATTTCAAATTAACATCTTCTTTTCAAATTGAGAAAACAAATGTGATAATTCATTTATTCCACAGACATTCTTCATTTTTGATGGTCTTTGTTCCAATGTTTTCAATTCTCCTTACACTTCTTCTTCCGTTAATGTACTGGGCCCACCCTGGGGCACCTCAAGTGGGAGCTATTGTCTATTCATTTATTAGTATCTGGCCAATTATAAGAAATAATGAAGGGTTAGATAAGCCTTAGCTGCCTTTTTCCAACTCAGCCCATGGGTTTACTAGGTCTATGCCTTTGTGGGCGTCAGTGGTAGAGCGTCCGACTACTGTACCAAGGGTCCCTGGTTCAAATACCCGTAAGGCTAGGTGAAAATTGCCGGGACTAGCCCACAAACCGGCGCGATTACTGGTGTATTGTCCAGTTAAGTATTTGATTAAAAAGCCAAAACAAAAGAAATCATTGGGGCATGGCAGTATTATAGAATAAGTTTATAGATGTCTTTGTTTATTTTGCATCAGTTTTTGCAAAGTGTACTAGCTCATGCAAGCTGCAAAAGCTGTTTTTGGATGTCACCTAAGATGAATGAAAGATAACCTGCATCATATAGTTACAGTTTCCCATTCTTTTTACATAGATAATTTCAATGTTAACAAGAAAAGAATTGAAGGATAATTACATGATTCCTTTTGACATGGGTTCTAATTGCTTAACATGTCGATTCATATTTCCATGAGAGGCAGTATCACAGCTAACTCCTTGATGACTATAGATAGTAATGGGCACTTAAATACCATTAAATACCTACCCTGTACTCACAGAATTACAAAATCATGGCTTGTAAATTGTTAAGTTTAACAAAGAATATCATAAACTCATTACAAAGAAAATGATTTTAGGCAAAGAGAGTTTGTGAACTTTTTTTCAGTTAATACAGTGGTTTTATGGGTAAATGATTTGTTGTTTACTTAGGTTTTACTATTTGGTATATTTCATGAACCTATTCAAACCTAAATTTTCCAATTTCTATTTCAGTTAAAGTGAACTATCTGAAAGAAGATCTTTGCTCCGAGTGGTAGAGGTATGCGCACAACCCCATCTTCTAGTCCCCGAATGGCCAAAAGTACTTCACTAGCAGTTCTGGAGCATGACCACGGTCAAAGCATGCATATTGTAGATCAGGACGACATCATAGGTCTGACGCAGGATGTGAAGAACTTTTCTGATGGATTAGCCAAACTGAAGGCCGTCTGCACAGAGGAATATGGTAAAACATTTTGTCGAGTTATTTTACTTTTTAAACGTAGATTGAAAACAATGATCTAAGGGTTTTGACTTTAAATCCTTTGTTTGCCAATTAAGTAAGTACTTCATTTTTGTGAAGGACCTTTTATAGTCTTTCATTGTGTCTTTGAAGAGTTATGAGAAAAATAGTTCCTTTAGACAATTCTTTTTTTCTAAAAAGTAAAAAGGTATTTAGACAAATCCTTTATTATGGGTACACATTAGAAGTGTCTTGACAATACAATTCACATGATAGCTAACAATAAAGTGTCTCAAAAGAATTAGATTAAGAACAAATTTGAGGAAATCGGCTCTTGTTTGGACCTTTCCACCTGAAATATCCAGAAAGATTGTTACCATGTTTGTGATATCTGTTACAGATTGTGAGGAAGACATGAGGGTGGTCGCCCATGAAAGGTTAGGCGATGTTCTTTGTACACTCAAGTCTGTGTTACAGAGATATCCACCACTCAATACTACAGAGCTGTTTTCTGCTGCTGCCACACTGATTGGGAAAATAAAGAGTAAGTTCTTGTTGTTTGTAAGTGTTGTTTGGTAAGTTAGCTTAGTTCAAAGATCAGTATGTTGTTAATCACGATGGTGCTTAGGTCTTATTACCAATATTGTCTACACTGAAAGAGCTTCTTAATAGCTTAAACTTAATTTTTTTACATCAATTGTAAACTTATTTATTTTACCTTGATTATGAAACAATTTCTTACTTCTTTGATTAATCACTCTGGATTCTGCTCCCTGTATAAAGAACCAGTACATGCGCTCATTTGTGATTTAGTCATGATGGTTTTACCTTGTCGTTAATAGTTAACAGTGATTGAACCAATTGTGAATATAGTTCATGTTTATCCCAGACCAAATTAATAAGTGGAGGACAGTGGTCCAGGGGTAGAGCGTCGGCTTCTGGACACGAGGGTCAGGGTTCCAATTCTGCGAAATGCGGGATCTGCCTTGCTGACTTTCATTAACCCACATTCGGCGGGAGTACTGGTTATGTATCCAGGAAGCAGAATCGAAAGTGATTAATCAAAGTTGTAAGAACTTGTTTCACAATCAATGTAAAATAAATAAGTTTAAACTAAACCAAATTAATTTTTATTCAACCAATATTATTGCTTATATAACATGTGTAAATGAATGATATTCCTCCCTCATCATTACAGTGAACCCTCATTTATCCGGATCCCGATTATCCGGATGTCTCGCAATCCGAACAAAATTGTAAGGGAACGGAATTATTGGACCAGTTTATTGCAGACGACTTTTGAAAACATTGTGGGTAAATGAGAAATTGCTCGTGACGAGCAATTTCTCCTTTTCCCACAATGTTTTCTGCCATATCAGAAGATTATCTTTGAATTTCATCACGTTTTGATGTCTTCTGCAAACTCTTTCAATTTGGGACGGTCGACAATTTGGCGTTTGCTAAAGGGTTATAACTATACACCGCTCATACAGACCGTTTATGTCTTAATGTGAATAAGAACATGCTCTGCTTCATTAGTCCGGATTATTCGGTAAACCGGACATTTTGTTGGGAACGGACGTGTTCGGATAAACAAGGGTTCACTGTACATTGTTTGTGTTTCATATTAGATTACAACTATGAAGACCATAGTCATGACAGCATGGAGAATGCATTTAGTGATGCCATTGATCAGCTGGCTTTGGAGTTCAGCAGCAGGTAAATATATTGTTGTATAGTCACACCCTTGTTTTCTCTTTAACCCATTACTACCAAACAACACATTTTTGCATCTGGCAGCAGATGACTTTCAAAAAGCATTGTGGAAAAAGGAGAAGTTGCTTGTCACTTTATAAACATGAAGCACTTACTATAGTCTTGCATTGATCCCTTGATATATGAAGGAAAAGGTCTAACGACAGTTCTTCTTACACTCTGTATGGTATATTTTGGTCTATGTGACAATTTATCTTTTCTTTTTATTTAGGCAGCAATGAAAAATTAGAAAACAATGCCAATTCTACCTTTTTTCTCCTTTTTGAATTGTTCTGAATTACAATTTGAAGTTATGGACTTTAAAGATTCAGAATCAGTGCAAGTTATTAAAAATTTCTCTGAAAAAGATTTCTAATGCAATACTAATTCAAAGTTATCTCCCTTTTGTGAAATATAAACGAAACAGCATCATTTTGATAGTTTAAGTATATATTTTTATGTAAATGACTGAATTGCATAAATGTGTACAAGTCCTACAGTCTTTATATGTTTTCCTTCTTTTCTTCATACAGTGTCTCTGAATACTTGATGGGGGATCTGCACCATGGCATTGTTGAAGATTTAAAGACAAAGGTATGATAAACTATGTTGTACATCTTTACACATTTATCTAATATTGGGATATAAACTAACCTCCCTAACCTCATAAGGGGTTTGCACCTGCTCTAAATTGAGGACAGAAGTAGAGGATACTTTTAATGTTTGAAAATTAACTTTGAGACTTTTTCATTGTTCTAGTATATGTATTTTGATACAATTCATGTGAAACAGTCTTAGCCATCTGTTGTCAGGATCAGATAAAGCATATGTTTGGGGTAGTTGATATAATTTGTGTGAATCATTCCTATATAAATCTGTTGACAGTAGATTATGAAACATTCAAGGATTTGGTAATGTGATATTATTCATGTGTTAAAGTCCTATGGCAATCTGTTGTCATTATCCAATGAAACATACAATGTTTTACTTACTCACTTGATATAATTCATGTGTTATAGTCCTATGACAATCTGTTGTCATTATCCATTGAAACATACAATGTTTTACTTACTCACTTGATATAATTCATGTGTTATAGTCCTATGACAATCTGTTGTCATTATCCAATGAAACATACAATGTTTTACTTACTCACTTGATATAATTCATGTGTTATAGTCCTATGACAATCTTTTACCATTAAAATTTGAAACATACACTGTTCTATAACAAGATATAATTTATATGTTACAGGTCTATGCCAATCTGTGTCAGTATCAAAGAAAACATAGAATATTACTTACTGGATATGATTCATGTATTACAGTCCTATGACAATCTGTTGTCAGTTTAACATGAAACATACAATATCTTATAATATAATTTAATTTATGTGTTAAAGTCCTATGACAATCTGTTGTCGGTTTCACAAGAGACATACAATGTTGTATAACATGATATAATTGATGTATTACAGTCCTATGACAATCTGTTGTCGGTATCACATGAAACATACAATATCTTATAATATAATTTAATTCATGTATTACAGTCCTATGACTATCTGTTGTCGGTATCACATGAAACATACAATATTGTATAATATAATTTTATTCATGTGTTACAGTCCTATGACAATCTGTTGTCAGTATCACATGAAACATACACTATCCAGAGCTCCAGATAAGATTTCGGGTCAATTAGTTTTCACTTTAAGATTTTTATCACAAACCGTTTTTTGCATAATTTATCAATTTCAAATATTTTTTTTTCTAATAATCAATTGTTTTATTACTTTTGTTGTGTTGACTGTGGGGTCTCTTTGAATGTTGCACGAGCCCTTTCTGGCCTAGACAATTGCCACATTTTGTTTAATACAACATTTTAAATGAATATCGGCATCCGAGCCTACCCGCAATTTGTAACCAGGGAAAGACACTTCCATGCTGAGATCTGTTTTTGCGTGAAGCCGCGATGTTTTGCTTTTATGGTCTTCGATTCCGCTTCATCAACTACTTTTGACACGGTAACAAATAAAACACTGCCAACAAAAGACTTCGGACTTTGTTCTAGGCGCAAAATGAACCCAAGTATACTTGCAGAATTAAGTTTCTTTTGTGAATCCGTTCACACTTTGCAGCCGACGTAAATTGTAAACGGAAATGAAATCATAGACTAGGAACCGGTGTTTCATAGAAACATAGTGGAGCTTGTAGACAGCGGGGGACCAGTTTAATGAAATTATTCGTAACCAATAATTCTCGGACCCGGTAACGGAAATCTCTGATTTGATTTACGCTGCGCAGCACTTGGAAAATATGTACGATCAAATTACGGTCACAATTTGTTTCTCTTTATCTCAATTCGTTTCGGTATGATGGATTTTGATTTTCAATTCGTTTTTCTGTGTAAATAATTCGTAATAACGATAAAACGAATCTTATCTGGAGTTCTGAATATCATATAATATAATTTAATTCATGTGTTACAGTCCTATGACAATCTGTTGTCAGTGTCACAAGAGACTACAGACAAGGATGAGACAGAGGATGAAAAGGAGGAGATAGGTGAGTCAATGCTAAAATCTACTCAACAGATCATCATATAACCTCATATTAAACCATTCTCTTATGCCGGGATTTTACAACTTATCCAGGGGTCCTGCACGGCTCCGTGGTTAAGGTGGCAGATTTAGAACTGGGTGTCTGGGGTTCAACTGCTTTACCAACAGCTCTGGTTTTAGGGGAGTGTCTTTTGGCAAGTCACTTGAGAGTCATAGCCTGGTACTGGTAAATCCAGGAAAGCCGTAATATTACTGATAGATTGATGGCATGACATTAAACACCACACAAGTTGAGTTAAATGACCTGTTCATATTGAATGAAAAAACAGATAGCAATTATAGAAATCAATTAAAATATTGGCTGTTGTAAAGATAAGTCCCTAGCCTAAGATGTCAAAATCATGCATATAAAAGACTGATAAAGCCCCACATGTGGACTACTATATATTCCTGTATTCACAGTGCGACTGACCCCAGAGCAGATTGATGCCACATTAATGAACCTTGAAGCTGGTTTAGAACTGGCGTTTCAGAGGGCAAAAGCCTGGTCGAAATACCTGAAAGATGTTATGGCATACATAGAAAGAAGAGCCCAACTTGGTGAGTGATGTATTACTTACATGTTAATCTTTAGAATGCTGGGTCATTTTCTAAAAATATATTTTTGTGACGTTTGCTTTCCAAAACCTTAAATATCTGCTTAATTTTGGTGAGGAAAGACACTCAGAGTAGCAAACAGGTAAGATCACAGGCCAGTCGTCAATTTACTTGAAGGCTGACCTAGATCAAAGCTGTTTGCATAAGCATTAAGGTTGTACCATGACTATAAGGGTTTGACTGATTGGCAAATATGGATAAGACTATATTCAGAATGTTTAAAGAATGCTGGGTAATTTTTTAAAATATAGGTTTTTCGGTTGTCTGCTTTCCAAAACCTAAAATATCTGCTTAATCTTGATGAGGAAAGATACTATGAGTCACAAACAGGTTAAGATCACAGGCCAACCACCAATTTACTTGGTGGCTGGCCTGGATCAAACCTGTTTGCATAAGCATTAAGTTTGTACCAGTACTATAAGGGTTAAGGGCCAGTGGTCTATGTTCAAAAAAATATTTAAATTTGAATTTATGTGTTGGGGTGGTATTAGATTTCGGTTGTGTATTTCAGAGGTAGAATACTCCAAGAATTTATCGCGGTTGGCAGCATCAGTGAAACCACAGCTTACAGAAGAGGTAGGACATTAATTGGCTTATCCTTACTTCCTAAAACCATGATTAGATACATAAACCTGCTGCAAAATCCTGATGTGAACTTTTTCCTTTAATTTTTGTAGTTTATACCATATAATGAATAGAAAATATTGTTTTAGGTATGTATAATTTCTGCTTTGGCTTTTATTTTGGGCTATTCTCAAATATACATATCAAGAGTTCAGTGCAATAATATAGTAAGTGCTTTACAAACGTCAAGCACTTTCTGGTACTATAGTATTGCACCAAACTCCTGATATGGGGGAATAGATCAAACCTTTGTTTATGTTGATTTTCACTGGTTCAATTCCAAACAAACTGCAGATGGTAAAAATATGAGAAATACAGTGTTTTATCATGTTGTATAGAAACCATTCTGCCTAAAAAAGGAGTTACTTTAATTAAGCAATGTTTTCTTTTGTCAATAATGTTTCTTGAGTTAAAGGTTCATTATGTAGACTTATTAAAACATGTAGAAAAAGGTTAGCCCTCTGTTTGATTTTAGGAATTTTACAGCATAAGCAACAGTGACTATTTATTTATCAAAATATATTCCAGGATAAAGGATTGGTAACCTTGATAATGGGGACAAGTTCAAATTTTCTTATTATGGGCAGTTTCCTCATTTTAGAAATGTTTCTGTTTTATAGACTGATGGTAAGACATTGTAGTTTGTTATTTAAGTAAATGGTTTGTCTGAAAGGTTAACATGGTCATGATAAATGATAAGTTATCTATTATCTCCTACATAATAAAAACATCTTGATTTGATGAGTTTGTTGTTCACCACTTTTGAAGTTATTGAACAGCAATGAAGACTCTGCTCATAAAAGCAATATTTCCAACAATGTTTTTTAATTCAACTCAAGGGAAAGCTTTTAATTCAAATATAATTTTCATTTCAAGGGCTGAATGTAAGACTAAAATAAGTGCTTCACATTTGTGGAGGACTTACTATAATCTTGCCCTGATCCCCTCGATTTGTCCTTTGTCATCACATTGATTTCATTCAATTTTGGATGATCATTTCATTTGTGTCAATAGAGAATTAGTTCTTACTTTCTTATGGGGGACTCATTTAAATGCTCCCTTTATACACCTATAAGACATCTTATATACATTTATGATAGGCCCCCTTTGTCAATAAGGACTGGTATATAAATGAAGCATATCTTCCTTCATTTTTCAGGTTTATCTTTTAAAGAGGGTAATGACTAATCAATAATTGGTTTATAGTATAATTTATAAGGATGGAGGATGGAAGTTGATAGCTGTAGTTAACAGTTGTGTGATGGTTATTCTGATTTGATACATTGTTGTTTTGAATTGTAAATGTTTGTTGGTGAAAGAGAGTTTTTTTCTTATTTCATCCATATTAATCCATTTTCTATAGACTAATTTGTAAGTTGTTCATAGAACAAAAGCATACAACAAAAGTTTAACATAACATATTTCCTTATGATTTTAGATAGAAGCTATTGTGACTACAAAATAAATTCATAACCAACAATTGTCCTTTTGTCACAGTGGTTTGTAAAAGTCTATGCATCAGATGGTATACTTGGAAAAACGTTTAAAGTCATTGCTTATAAGACCAAAGTGAATGTTTTGAAGGGACCGAACATCATTCAGCTGTTGATAACTTTAATTTCACATGAAACTTTCATAGTTGGTGTTTTAAGTGCTTTTGCAAGTGTATCCTTGAAGTCTTGGCTATCAATTAGGTATGGGAATGAATAATCGAATATTCAAATATTCGGTTTAAGGTCTAAATATTCGATTTGTAAATTAATATTCGAATATATGTTTGCATTAACCCAATTTTACTATTTTTGTGCAATTCACATTCTAAATTCTCGGAAGATCCATGCTATTCCTCCCAGAGTTTAGGGTCTGAATGTTGTTATTAAAGGTGTAGGACTATTTTCTAGGGACGAATTAAAATATTTGTCTATGTAAGGTGATATGGTATAATCAGTTTGAGGTGAACTATATGTTAAATTGAAGTCTTATTTTCGATTGCATATAAGTCTTTATATTACGGGAATATATATTGTATTGACTGATTTTTTATTTCCTTAATAAATATCTAGGAAGTGTCTGAAGCAGCAAGGTTATATTAAGAAACTTTGATACCCAAGAAGATTTTCATTTTGACCAGGCTTTACTTTAGACAATTAAAGTTGAATTAAATACAATTTTTCTTAATTTATTAAGTAATAGATTTGTGTCATCTCTCAAACAGCCACCATCTCTTTCCGTTAAAGGTTCCTTGGGTACTTCTATATGGCATGTAAAGCATTAAAATGAAGATATTGTTGAGAAAAAGCAAAAGCTACTTGTAAAAACAATGACAAAATTGCATAATCAAATAATGAACATGGAAAGAACACCTAAAACAATTTTTATAAGAAAACTCAAAGTCATAAGTTATTTGATTTATTAGTATTAGAAATATTTCTGAAAAAGATTTATATTGTATGATTATTATTTGTACATTACCTACATCAATGAGGATAAAACATCTTCTTGATCTTTAAGGAAACATGCGTAACGAAAGTATATATACATCTGCTATAGTTTAATTCTATTTAAATACATGTAGTCTCTTATTTGAAAGGTTAAGCTGTGCTCATTGACAATTTAACATTAGCAAAACAGATTAATTCATGATAGGAGACTTGTTTTTTTTTTCTGCAATGTCTTTTTGAAAGCCTATTTTAGTAAGTTTCTTGGATTCCTCATAAGGTCTAAAAAAAAGTTGTTTGTTTAGGGTAACCCGACCCTACCTAGCCAAACCTGCCTAAAAATTTTATTTTACAATGGGAAGAAAAAATCAATTGGCGCCATATTTTTAACATATCCATTTGAATTTTCTCGCGCATTATCGACAGGACAGCTTCGAATAGACAGACGACATCGGACAAAGTATGTTTATCCATGTCTTTTATCGGTGCTTAAATGCAACAACTTCTGAAAATGCATTTTGGTGGATGCTGGTCTATGTCAGAAGACAGTTCTATACTGTTAAACCATTTTCTTTAAAAAGAAATATGCATGTTAAACTGAAGCTCAAAATAAAAAAAATAAAAAAAAATCCCTAAGGTACTTACTGATTTTGAAGATGTTACCCTAAAGAAGCGATTTATTTCTTAAGGCCTTACATGAACTTACATAGAAACTTTATGGTGCAAATTATTCTAACATAGTTGGATACAATGGTGTATGTTGATATTTTACTTCTAATAGTCTCATGAAGGGGATGACATCCTGTATAAGTTTGCTATATTGATTGTCTATATATCATGCATATAATCAACATCATATCAACAGATCAATGCAAGACTAAGACTATGTAACAGCTTCTTCGTAAAAGTGGCATACTTGCTTAAGTCTTTGCATTGAACGGTCAATAATTATGTTGTTCATTCTTGTTGTTCATTCTTATTATTACTATATCTTGAAGACAATTTCTTCGAGGCCCAACAAATTCCCTGCCATTTTATCTTCTGGTATAAAGGTTTAGTCATCCCTTTATGTGACAGGTACATTGTAGCTGATATTTTGTTTTACATAGTAGATTATATTTGGTGTTTCAGGGATTTCTACCTCTCCAATCTGTATACTGCACAGTGCTGTCACAGGTAAGGCTTTCACCCTAATACCTGTGTGTTTAACATGATACCACCTAACGCCCCATTTTTGCATCTTGCAGCAGACGACTTACTAAAAGCATTGTGGCAAAAGGAGAAATTGTTTGTCACAAGCAATTTCTCCTTTTGCCACAATGCTTTTTCAATCTATTTCGCATATCACAAGAGCAGAACTGAAAGGTTTTTAACATGTTTACCACAATAACCACCTTATGCCATATTTTTGCATCAGACGACTTTCAAAACGCAATGTAGCAAAAGTAGAAAATGCTTGTCACAAGCAATTTCTCCTTTTGCTACAATGCTTTTTCAACCTATACATGTGACGTATCACAACAGCAGAACTAATAGGTTTTTTTGACATGTTTACAAAGCTTTCTTTAAGTTGTCTGCTTCAAGTAAAAAAAGAAGCCGTCTGCAGGTGGTAAATAGTAAAGTAAAAACATCACAACATTTCAGTTTTTATGCTTTATCTACATCAAATTATTCATGTTCTACTGTATAAGTATTTACTGCTATGCTATTGTTTGCAACTATGCCCCTCACAAAGCCCTATCTTAACTCATTACCAAACAATAATGACATGTGACCACTTTGTCGCAGATGACTTTGGAGAACATAGTGGGAAAAAGGAGAAATTGCTCAAAACAAGCAATTTCTCTTTTTCCTACAATGTTTTCTGCCCTATCAGAAGATAATTTTTCAATTTCATCACATTTTGAAATGTGGTCTGCAAACTATCTCAATTTGGGACAGTCGAAAATTTGATGTTTGGTAAAGGGTTAAGGAATTGCATAGTTCATGGTTTATTGGATAGATTGTAGTGAGTTTAGCTTGTCTGTAAAAGATATAAGGATAGCTATAATACTTATCCATATGTCAGTATCGACTATCATCACACCTTGGTGTTTCTCAAAATCAGCTATAGGGAATGGATGGAAATTTCTCACTTTTAATTTGGGTTATTAATAGCTTTCTGATTTTTGTAAATGAGCACTATATTATAAATGGTTGCATTAGATTCAAAGTACATATTTTAGCCGTATAATCAATTAGATAGATTATTTCTTTGTAAATTACTAAGTTTGGTTTCTTAAACTTAAGTAGAAGTGAGTTTGTGTCTGCCCAAAGTTACTTTAATCTTTTATACTGCTATCTAGAGATATGGCCTTAACAAATGAGCAGAATTAATTAACTGTGCAGTGTGAAACTTCTTATTAAAATGACCAATTATGAATTGTATTGTTCCTAATGTATAAATAGGCAATAGCCTATGTGCAATATACTATTTTAATTAAGATTTGATCGTTGGTTATGATACGCTAATGCTCCTTCTAGATTTGACTCAATGATTCTGGGGCCCATTTTACTAAACAACTTACGGAAAATGTTTGCGTAAGTCATAATTGATTAACATGGATAATATCTTCAATGAAAGTACAATATTGCAATGTGACACGTCATTGGAAGCGTCTTGGAGAGACAATTCCAATGATGTGTTACTTTGCAATATTGCTTTGCCAAATATTGAAATAAAAGGACTTGTTGTTTTAGACTTACGCAAATCTTACGCATAAACTGTTTAGTAAAACGGGCCCCAAGATTCTGGTTAATTGATATTTTGAATTGATAAGATATTGACAACTCAGATTTGGCTTTAGTTCAACATTCTATAAGCTTTATTAGCTCACCTGAGCACAAAGTGCTCAGGGTGAGCTTTCGTGATCGCACAATGTCCGTTGTCCGTCGTGTGTTGTGCGCCGTCAACAATTTCTTTAAACATCTTCTCCTCCTAAACCATTGAGCCAATCTTAACCAAACTTCACACGAATGTCCGTTGGGTGATGCTCTTCAAAAGTTGTTCAAAGAAATTGATTCCATGCAGAACTTTCGTTGCCGTGGCAAGAAAAATGGGGAATTTCTGCAATTTTTAAAAAACCTTCTTGTCTGAAACCGCTGGTCAGAATTCAAAATAATTTCACAGGAATGCTTTGGGGGGCTCTTTTTAAAAGTTGTTCAATGAATTTTGATATCTCGAAAAACATGGCCGCCAGACTGCCTTGAATTTTGAACGCGTTTTTGTTTTCACTATATACATGCATGCTAAAATTTATAACTTTACACACATTTTTGTTTCCAAACTTCTGGGCCAATTTCAATGAGATATCATGTGAAGCATCCCTAGTTGAAGGGGAGAAGGATTTGTCAAAACAAAATAGTCATGTGGCCAAAATGGCTGCCATGCCCATATTTGGTAAAAACCTTAAAATCTTCTTGTCAAAAACCACTAGTCAGATTTCAAAATAATTACACGGGAATGTTCTTTGGGGGCCCTTCTATAGAGATTGTTAAAAAGAATTATACATCTTGAAAATTTCCACTATATACGTGTATGATAGAATTTCTGACAAAGTACATCAATATCAATTTGAACGTCCACATATGCCAAAATGACAACCATAAAATGGCAACAATAGATCGTACTGGACAAAAGTGCAGGCTGATCTTCGTACATACAATCTGTAAAATTAAAATATTCAGTTTCCACTTTGTAAGAATTATGTTCCATGTTAATGTCCCACATCAAGCATAAAGTGGCAAACTTGTAAAATGGGAATAAAAAAAAGGTCAATGCATAGAAGTGCAAGAAACTCTGTGTAAAAAGTAAAAGCAATGTTTCTAACTATTCTTCAAATAGGTGGTAATCTCAGGTGAGCGGTTTAATGGCCATTATGGCCCTCTTGTATTTACAAAGGCTGATTGTTATTCATCATTGAGATAAGACATGTAGCATGGTATCTGATGGAGCCTCCATGGCATAGAGGTTAAATACAGAGCTTGAAATCATATGACCCCTCTATGCATGCGTTTCCATTAGAGGTAGTCTTGTGACGACTTGTGGAATGCCAATAGTTCTACCAGCTTTACCAGCCACTATTGGCAGTTGAGTTTGGGATCTTGCATCATCATTATAAGTTGGTCATTGCATCATAAATGAAATTTTTTTGATGCAATTTAAAAAACCTTATAGATGAAATAAAGATATGCATTGGACCAGTGAATGGCTTCAGTGAAATGGCTTGTTATTTATTGTGCGCCTGATGTTTTTAGTGCCTGCATTCAGTGAGTATTTGAGATGTGTATGTCTGAGAGATATTGCATGTAAAACAAGACAAATGGAATGAACAGAGCATGTGGGATTGATGAGTGAATGATCTGTTTGGTAATTGTTTGATGAGGCAAGATACTCAGGGTAGCAAACAGATTAGATCACAGGCCAGCCGCTAATTTACTTGGCGGCAGGCCTTTATCAAATCTGTTTGCATAAGCATGGAGTCCATTCCAGCACTATGAGGGTTAAAAACAATTGAAGGTGACTTGAAATAACTGCTGGATTCGTAGATATACTAAATATATATATGTAATGTTAAGAAATGATATCATATAATACTAATTACAAGGTGAATGATTTGTTGAAGAGAATCCTGCATGTATAGAACATAATTTGATAAATACTGCTAGATTTTCAGGGGTAGATTGTTTGTCGTTATCGCCAAGCTTGTTCAAAAGCCTTAATAGACAAGTGAATTTTTACTGAAATATACTACAACCTATATGACTTTTATACGGACAATTGAAGAAAAAAGATTTGGTTTTTGCGGACAAGTAAAACAAAATTAGATTTTGCCATCCCGGATTCTGAGAAACTATCGATATGTTGCAGGTTTGATAGTAATCTTTAAATTTTGTTTAACACATTTCCACCTAATGCCATATTTTTGCGTCCTTTAGCAGACGTCTTCTAAAAAGCGTTGTGTCAAAAGGAGAAATTGCTTGTTACAAGCAATTTCTAGATTTGTTACTGAAAGGTTTTTTACAATTGTTTACAAAGCTTTTCTCAAGTCATCTGCTTCAAGTAAAAATGTTGTCTGCAGGTGGTAATGTGTTAAAGACTTTTTACTGTCTTTCTCTGATTTCTTGGTATACATGAAGGAAAAAGCTTTAATAAACATGGTACACATATGTGATAGAAATGTATGGTATCATTGAAAAGTTAATTGCATGCTGAAGACAATCATGTTCATTATAAGACAAATAGGTACATGTATTGATAAAATTGGCTGAAAACTGGTGGATACATAGGTTGGATGGGTATATATATATCTTGAACAAACAAAACCATTATTTAATATGATACTCTTGACCAGGGGCCCGTTTTACTAAACAACTTACGGAAAATGTTTGTGTAAGTCATAATTGATAAACATGGATAGTGTCTTCAATGAAAGTACAATGTTGGAATGTGGCACTTCATCGGAAGCGTTTGGAGAGACGATTCCAATGATGTGTCACTTTGCAATATTGCTTCATCCAATATTGAAATAAGAGGATTAATGTTGTTTTAGAGTTACGCAAATCTTAAGCGTAAACTGTTTAGTAAAACGGTACCCAGGTGAATGCATGCTGCTAGAGACAATTTTGTAACATAATAGAATGTGTAATTTAACATTAATGGGTTCCTATGTCCCTTAACCCTTAGAATGCTGGGTAATTTACTAGGCGGCTGGTCTGGATCTAAACTCTGTGCATAAGCATGAAGCCTGGTCCAGCACTATAAGGGTTAAATGGTATGCTATGTGCAATTCTTTGATTTGGCACAAAGGAAACTAGCATATATGGTAGTTTTGTTCTATATTCTCTACTGGGCATTCCAATGTGTCATATGTAACCATTACAAAACTGGTCAGTATAGAATATAGATGTGCTATTGTGTTGCCCAAGTGGAGCGACATGCATACAAGTTACTGCTTCTATAGGATATATATTGGAATCACTTGAACAAGTTGTCAAATAAAAGAGGTTTTAACTGAAAGACTAAACTTGCTAGTTATGTTACTCAAGTCTTGCATTGAACTTGATGTGCATCTATATCTTTGCCTGAAGACAATATCAATTAACCTTGTAGGATTTAAATTAACTGCCCTAGGAAAGAAGACGCTGTTATACTATATCCAAATAGTTCCTCTCTTTTTTCATTTATACCATTTGTCCATTTCCTTTTAACCTTTTTGAATCATGGCAACTGTGACAACAATAGGTGTACAAATTTCTTCTTTTGCCACAATCCTTTTTGAATCTATTCACAAATTAAAACAGCAGAACTGAAAGATTTTTCACATGTTTACAATGCTTTTCTCAAGTTGTCTGCTTCAAGTAAAAAAAATGTCGTCTGCAGGTTGTAAAGAGTAAAACTTAAATCTAATTAACCAGCCAGTCAACTGAGTATTCAATGAAACCTAATTTTACATATTGATGTGCAGTTATACAAGCTATTCTGGCAGCTATGCTGTTATTCTGTAGGCATGTTTCATTGTACTGTTTGATTTATTGACTGGAATACTGTGATGTGACCTGCTGTGTTATCTTGTCTTTCAGGATGTGGAGTTTGCTAAGACGTGCCAAGCTACATTCACCATGTTACAGACAACAAAATTTGTTGAGGTATTTATTTCTTTCTTTATCCCTTATATTGCTGGAACTGACCTCATGCTTATGCAAACAGGTTAGATCCAGGCCAGCCACCAAGTCAATTGGTGGCAGGCCTCTGATTTAACTTGTTTGCTTCTTGGTATCTTTCCTCAACAAAGTTAAGCAGATATTAATGCATAAGTTCTTATTTCTCGGTAAGTTGTAAGTGAATTAGACATTTTTGAAAATATCTGACCAGATAATGGTTTAACAGTAATAATAAAGATAAATTTCAAAGAAAAAACTTCTATTAAGAAATTATATGATGTTCATTTTATTCTTTATTGTCAGAAAACATTTATATAAAATTTATTCAAAAACAATATTTAAGCATATAAAGAATAGCCTTTAAACTGTATTTATCAAATGTTAATTTCAGCCTTTAACAGCTAGGAAAAACGAGCATGACAAGGTTAGGAAAGTATTGAAAGATAACTGGAACAAAGAAGTAAAGCGAATGGTGAGTATAAAACCCCAGTTGTACTTAGTTATTTGTACAAGTCAGCATTTCAGTAATGATCCAAATGAGAAAAAGAATCCATGAAAAACTTAACATGCAACTTGCACTTACCTGCTAACAAATCCTGAAATGCATTGCAGTGTGATAAACTCATTGGTCCGATGGTTCGTCCACAAATCATTTTCTTTAAAGGTGCTTGTTCACAGATGTAAGGAAATTTGGAAGTTAAACACAACAATAGGGACAGTTCCTTATTTCATTTTACTTTATCAATAGAGCACATCTCATTGCATCACAACCAATTTATGGATCTGGATGTATTCAACACTTCTATCCCTTTAATAGCTTATGTCCTCTCAAAGAGTGCTAACATAAACCCAAACTACTTTTCAACCTCGCTCTTGGCTCCTATCACTTCGAAAGATTTTAGTGGACTGCATAAGGTAACAGCTAATCACATGAGCACTTAATCTGTCACATGATTATAAACCCAGCAAGTATAAAGTAACAATGGAAAGGATAAAACAAGGGATGAACACGATAAGAATTGTCCACCTACAAATACAAAAACAACCATTTGATATGAAGATAGATTGCTTTGTTTATATATGTGATCAAGATAGCTCATTTCCCTAGGGAACATTTGATTTCATAATCTGTTTAGATTTTGTTTTGGCCTGTTCAACCAATTCTTATTGAGAACACTGCATAAAATGTGATAAGCCATTTTCTCACCATTTCAGCATGAAGCTGTGAATAATTTGAAGAAGGCCCAGTCCCTATACATTACACGCCAACAGGAGTATGAGAAGGCAAAGGAGCTATCCCAGAAGGCGGAGTCCGATTTACTGGGTCAGAGTGGGGGTCTAGCCAACTTGTCGGGCAAAATGGACAAACGGAAAAAAGCTGTGGACGATGCAAGTCATAAGGTACAACGAAATTGGTCTCATTTTCTCATTTTCTTTATTGATAGACTAAATTCTACATTCTTGCAACTGTCATTATTCTAAAAATTCATATTGGTTTTTCATTTATATGATTAACTTGGAACTTCATTGAATTAGACAGTATTATCATATTATGACAAAAGAAGAATTTGCTCACAGGCAAGTTCTTTTATGAAACTGACTTAAATGTTTTCAGTTGTTATGATTTAACTGCTTACAGTCTAACTTGTGTTTAGCAGCCACCCTTTTAAGCAGCCAACCTGCCTTAAACAACCACTGCAGAAAGTCCCATTGTTCGATTTATAGTGTACATCAACTTGTGTTAAGCAGCCAACCTGTCTTAAACAGCCAGTTTACTCTGTCCCATAGGCTGGCCTCTTAACACAAGTTTGACTGTATTTGGTATATTTTATAATGTCAATTATTGGACTTGCTGTGAATAACAAGTAATATAAAATGTGATTTGAAATATAATACAACCATATACACAGTTATTTTCATACCACACTTGGCTATACCTGTAATGGGGATTTTGAGGAAATTAAGAATCAAAGACTATTTCTAGTTACAACTATTTTGGCGTATTTTCATGACAACACTTGTAATAATTGCAGGCTGCTGAAGCAGAGACCACATACAAAGCTTGTGTGGCAGAGGCCAATAACAGACAGACAGATGTACAGCGCGTCAAGTGTGATTTACTGGCCGCTATAAGGGAACAAATATACTTTTCTGACCAGGCCATTCGAAAAGTAAGTTCTGAAGATTTTTTTCGTAATGAGGGCCTTCTGTGCTGAGGGTTTAGTGTGATCGCTTCCTTGAAATGACACAGGCCCCTTCTTGAAATTGAATAGGGTACCTGTAGGTTTCGGATTTTGACAAGGGGTAGTTTCCCAAGCACTCACAGAATGCTGATTGTTTTAAACAGTCAATCTCAGTTAAGTTTTGGGTCTTCCTCCACTTATAAGGGCCCTGTGAGTATATAGAGTGACATATTTCACATATCAATTCATTTACTACATAGACTTTAATGAATACCCTACAAAAAAATGTTTTGATGAAAGATTTTTCACTATTGGAAATAAATTTGATGTTTTTCTGATGATGTTTGTCTCCAGATATAAAAATCAATTGCACTTTGTTCAAAGGAAATCAAATCAATCAGGTAATTACAATTGTTTGACATGCCTTAAGAAAAATCCTATACATGTATGATAGGTCAAGAAATGATTTGTAAAATGCTGCTGACATTAACACATATTTGTAAATGTACATGTTTCGCAATTTTACTTTTTACAGGTTACAATTGAATATTTCCAATTACTACAGACAGTCTCTGCCCCTATACCAGTACAGGTATGTAGAAGAGAATATTTGTACATTTCTTAGTGAAAGTGAAACTTCAAAGAGATACTAGATAGGTTTTTAGTTTAGCACTTAAAACCACACAATTTGATGGTTCAATTCAAGACTATAGTATATATGCTTCATGTTGGTGAAGCACTTACTCTTGTCTTGTATTGAACCCCCAAATAATCCTATGACATAGTTTTGAAGTGATGTTTTGGATGATTCAATTTTGTTTCATGCACTTGATATGGGCCGCGTCACGCAAAAAGGGGCAGTCGGACATAAATAAAAACCGCTGACTCAGCTCTTTGTTAGCGCTATTATTCCAGCACCTAGTCACAACAGTTATCATTTGTATTTATTTAAAGGTAGAACTTGATGTTCTCTAAGATGGCAAACAGTGTAACCCCAGACCAGCCACCACCTCAGTGACGTGGCGGCTGGTCTGGGGCTACACTGTTTGCTATGTCTGAGTGCCCCTTTTCCTGTGACGTGGCCCATATGATGATTATGAGTCAGTGATGAATATTGGTTAGTATATAGAATTTGATACCAGGTTTCCCGGTTTGGACCATTAACTAACACAATGTTTCATTGTCAAATGTTCACTGCAGATAATTTTTCTGGTAACTTTAAGAATAATGAAGAAGGTAACATTCTTAATGAAAATCATATAAGCCCATAAATCATCTAGTAGACAACATGAAATCTTTGTGACTTGATTTAATTTATAACAATTCATTACAAATAATTTATCTACAATCATTTATTTTTTACAAATTTTCTACCTACTAATATTCATTCATTACGAATTCTTATTTATTTTTTCTTTAAAGAAATACATTTTAACCTGTTAATATTTTTAATATACATTTATCCACATCATCATAATGCGCGCCAATCGTATCTACTCGGCAATCCCCGTAACAAGTCGGTAGATATACCTCATAGGCAGTACATGAATACACCAGAAATCCTGGGGTAATTCGCCTTATTTCCGGCGGATAACACAAAATGCACACAGGCACTAAATATGTATTTAAATACACACAAATTGGTTATATATCACAATTGAATGTTTTTTTTACCCTTTTCATTAAAGATAATCATATCAACACATCTTTGTTTCATATTTTGTCAATCAGCTCTTTTCCGCAAGCCTGGGATTTCCGAGTAGATATGATTGCAAACAGACATGCCCTTTGTTGCTGACCTCCTTTAAAAAATGGCTCCCCATTACCTCAGAGGTTATTTTAAGAAATGGCTGAGGTGTTCCGAATGAATGCGCGTTAAATGACCTTAGCCTTTGATGCGCCTCAAAACACCGTTCATTCATTATAACAGTTTGTCCTTGTTTAAAGTGACATTCATTTCAAAGATGTTGGAAGTATTTTTTATTAATGAAAAGGTAAATGAATGAGGGCGTAGTTGTATCGCATCATCTGTAATATTGTGTTTCAGTATCATACCCTTTGTGAAGCGAGTAAACGCTATGATGCTGGTAGTCAGTATGCAGAGTTTGTTCGAAGACTACCTACAACATCATCAACACCCATAGATTATGAGGAATTCAAGTTTGAGCCATATCAAAATACATCTTCAAAGTAAGTATACTGGCTGTTGCAAGGGTCGGCCCAAGCTCTGCCTTTTCATTTATGATAAGACAATTAGACCACAATAATCTTCAATAACCCCTTATACAGCACTTGCCAAAATAAAACAAAGTGAAATACTGACACGTATTGAATAAGAAAATTCACAAAAGTTTTCTTCAATGTCCATCATTCAAAATAAAGAATTTGATGGCGAGAAATTCAAAATTCAATAGATTTTACCTAAGCCTAGTACTAATGGGTCCAGGAAAGCTGTGACATGACCGAAAAATTGTTGATATGGCATTAAAACCATACTAACAAACAAATAAATGATTTTTGTTTGTCATTTCTCTGTCAGTCCTATTTCACGAACATAATATTTCCTATACTTTAGAATCATTGCCTGCTTCCGTAGTAACTAGAATGAGTTCATATGAATTTGTTTTTTGTTTGACCAGAAGTGATATTGGTACCCGTAAAACCAGCACCCAGTCTAATGAATCTGCGTCATCAGAACACCATTCACAAGAAGGCTCGCCTAACCTGAATTCTCCAAGAAGAGGTAAGCCTCACTCAATCAAACTGATAACATGGGCTTGGTTTAACCCATTACTGAACAATAACGACATTTGGCCAGTTTGTTGCAGAAGACTCTGGAAAACATTGTGGGAAAAGGAGAAATTGCTCTTGACGAGCAGTTTCTCCTTTTCCCACAATGTGTTCTGCCATATCAAAAGATTATTTTTCAATTTCATCACAATTTGAAGTGTCGCCTGCAAACTCTTTCAATTTGGGACAGTCGAAAATTTGTTGTTTTGTAAAGGGTTAAAGCTGCTTGTCCACAATGTTGGGAAATTGGGAAGTTAGAAATGAATACCTTTAAAACTGCACAACTGCTATATTGTTACATGATACACACTGAAGAATAGTCATCGGAGCAAAATTTGATCATTTTTAATTTTTAATAGTGTGTGTACACAGTGAACTTACATGTATTTTGATCCAAGAGCTTGACGACGCTTTGGAGAATTCATA
This sequence comes from Cerastoderma edule, assembly GCA_947846245.1. Taxonomy (NCBI): domain Eukaryota; kingdom Metazoa; phylum Mollusca; class Bivalvia; order Cardiida; family Cardiidae; genus Cerastoderma; species Cerastoderma edule. The sequence continues at coordinate 23,340,955 of OX401405.1, read as the reverse complement.
TAAACTGTATATATTTAGATAGATTAAGGCTTTGTGAATTAATTATGCTTTCAAAAGCTACTTTAATTGTAAATCAAACAACAATACAACAACATTTTATTTTGACTTTCAAGTTATTTCATCTGTGAATGAGCAGCTGTAACCCATTCCACATTTTGAAATTCGGGACTGGTTTAAAGCGCAAGCAACAACAGACAGCAACAAGAAGGCTTGAAAATAAGATTTTCTATATGGCAGTGGGTAGAAACATAGTGACAAAGAAACCGAGTTAAAAAACTAATCCTTGTGTTACAATGTTTCTAATCAGTGTGAAATATTCTGAAATTATGTCAATTTGTACATTGTTTATCATTTCTTCATTTAAAGAAGCAGGCTGAACCTTTGCTCTCAGTTTGGTTTTTATTACAAGTATATTGAATTAGTTAAGGCAATGTCATTTATCAACTTTGGAAATCAACTTATATCATATGTACATGTGTATCCATGGCAGATAAATATCGAGTACCTGTAAAAGCGTGGGGACAACAAGGCCTTGTGTTAGGCAGTGATACAGACAGTCAGAGTGGGAGCAGCAAGTCCCTGGATTCGAGCCCAAGCAGTAGCCCGTACCCAGCCGCCCACAAAAAGATGGGTCCCACAGGATCAATGGATGATCTTATAGAAGATACAAGCGGCCTCAAACAGCTGTTGGCAGTACCTGGTACTGAACAGCTCACTGTTCAATCTATTGTTAAGGTGTGTGACATGTATGTCTTACTCATCATTAAACTGGATGGAATATGTTTTAAAACAATGTCAAGAGACGTTGAAGTGGATATTTGACCTTGTTGCCTTTGTATTTTGTGAAAACACTCATTAATCTTTTAAACCTTACAATAGTTTAACATGTTTACATGTTTAGCTGATTCATAAAAATTGAAATTATTTTGACCGAAAAAGAGACACTGCTCTGAAATGACAACTCCAAAGGCACTTTAGGCAAATGGTCTAAAGATATCTCAAATAACAGATAAAAGATATACATAACTTGTTATTTTGTGTCTTTGGCATTAGCGTTATTCACTGCAATGTGCCATGCACATCATATATTTTGATTGGTCAATAAGTCTAAAGTAGAGCATATTATTATAATATGCTCGAGGCTAATTGAAAAATCAGATTGAAAGATTCTGCTTTGCTGTATGATAAGTATTCATCAAGAGCTTTATGACTATTCACTAGTGGCAATTCAAAACTAGCAAAAGACAGTAGACATTTCATATAAGTGTGGAGAAAAATCTTAATTGCTGATTTGTTTGTTTATTGTTTCAGAGAGGTCGTAGAAATACCACATTTGGTGTTGATTTTCAAGAGCAGGTAGATCACTACCACTCGGCTGTTCCCCCAATCATATCAAAAAGTTTGAAAGAGGTTGAAAAAAGAGGGATTGATCTAAAGGTAATATATATATCAATATCATGAACGCAGTGCAAAATTACTTGATATCATACATTCATGTCAAATTATTTATTAACTATCATTAACCCATTACCAAACAATAACGACATTTGATAAGTTTGTTGCAGACAACTCTGGAAAACATTGTTGGAAAGGGGAAATTGCTCGTGACGAGCAATTTCGACTTTTCCCACATTGTTTTCTTCCTTATCAGAAGATTTGGCGTTTGGTAAAGGGACGTCAAAATTATGTAATGAGAATAAGATGTTATCAAGTAGAAAAAAAGTAAAGTTTGAGTTGTATAAAGCTTTATAAATTATGACAGATTGGATTTTATGACTGTTCCCAAATTGAAAGCAACAGCAGGTGAAAATCTTATTTCTTGAAAAAAAAAATGTTTTTTTTATTTGATAGAAATAGTATTTTACCCACTGGGTAAAATGCAGAAGTAGCTTCTTGCATGCAATTTTTCTTTTAATGAGTGACCAATTAATGTTTGAGCTGCCGGTAAATATGGCTTACAGTCAATCTCCTTGACCATGATAAAAGTAGACAGAGTCATTGCATATGAGACAACTAATGACATGATATAGACACAAGCTGTATAGCAAGCTGCAGTTGGCGTGTTCTGAATGACTTGCGTCCTGTATTTAGAGAGCCCTAGACTAAAGCAACTTTCCCACTCTGTTTAAGAGTAGTAAATTTGAACAAAACGGTCCATAAAGGATCAATCAATTGCCTTAGATAGTGAGGAGTTAATCAAGATTCTCTTATGATAACATTCTTACTTAAAGAAAATTTTATCTTAGATTTACAAAGCTTATGGCAGAATTCTCTATGAATAAGTTTTGTAGGAAAGCCTTTACCCACTTTTCTCTCTACAGGGTATATACAGAGTGTCTGGAGTAAAGAGCACAGTGGAGAACCTTTGTCAGAGATTTGAGATGGACCCAGAGTCTATTAGCCTAGACAATGAGAACCCCAATGTCATTTCTAACGTCCTTAAACTCTATCTACGACAGTTACCTGAACCTCTACTCACCTTTAAATTGTATCCAAACTTCATCAGTGTTGCCAAAGTAAGTGTGTTTTAATGATAGTAGTCCAGGAAATGTGTTTGGAAAATGGCTGTTTATACATTAAAAGAGCTTAGCTCAGAAATCACGGAATATGTACCTTTAACCTGAACTTTAATAAATAGGTATTCAGAGCAAGTCGAAGTTTGTGTAATAATGCCCATGCTTGGTTGTGTTTAGGTTTAAAATCTGCTGGCACAGCTTGCTTGTTACTTATGCATATCAAAAGTGTACACATTCATTATTCTTCGCTTTAAGTAGTTGTTCTAAGATTCTGTATCTTTTTTATCATTTGGTGTTTGATGTACATCTATTTTCTTATAAACCCATGCTCATGATATTATATAAATGGCTGTGATATTTGGTTTAAGGAAAACATGTCTGGTGGATGTAGTCCTGATGGTACAGTGGAGAGACTTCACAACTTAATTGATCAATTACCTTTCTCTAACCGGAAAACATTGGGAGTACTGATGCACCATTTATCAAGGTATCCACAGTTTGTATGTTATTTTCACTAGTGAAATGAAACTGACAGCACCAGCATACATTAATTGATTGTTTTAACAAACAATATATGATTGACAAATTGTTTCACCAAAAAGGGGCCTCCATGGCCTAGTGGATAACATGCACAATTTCAAATCACATGGCCTCTCTCAAGTGAATTGGCGGCTGACCTGTGATCTAACCTGTTTGCTACACTGAGTATTTTTGCTCAACAAAAATTAAGCAGCTACAGTAAAACTTCTTCGTGTCAAACTTCCTGCTGTCGAGCTCTTCTCTGTGTCGAAGAAATAACACAGTCCTGAAGCATTTGTTCTTTACTTTCATACAAAGCAGCTTCTCTGTGTGGAATTCCCATTGTCGAATAATTCTTTGTGTCAAACCATTTTTACCGGTCCCCACTTTCACTTAACCTGTATTTTCACACCCTATGTGTCAAAGGGTTTAATTAGGGTATTAAAAGCCAGATTACCGATTACCTTATAAATGGATGGGAAGCTGTCGTATTGATTTCACACATTTTATGGTATGTTTGTTTTGTCAATTACCGAATTTGCGGGTATGTTTGTGGTGGGCTACATGTGTCAAATGAACCAACCATTGTTATCATTTACAATAAATACTTAGAAATAAAATGACTACTATTGTAACAACCACAAGCTAAAGGAATTTTGATTTGTCTGGTGACCTGGTAACCAACCAGGGGAATACCTGGCTTACTAACTTCCTAGTGTTTTAAAGCAGTTAACAGAAAAATCTCTAATTAAACAATAGAACAAAAATACGAAACCATCATTGCTGTTGAGAAGAGAAATATGTTGAAGACTAAGATCGCAGCTGATTTGTGAATTCCTCTAGACACTCTTTCCACATGGTTGAAAAAGACCGATGAAATAATAAATAAAGAACGTTCTGATTCGAATAACCATTGTAGCTACTGAATCATATATGGCATGTCATACTTCTGTTTTTTTTTGTTTTCTGTTATATTCGTACCTAATTCATATACCCCAAACATCTATGTGTCAAGGTCTCCCTGTGTCAAACTTTTTCAAGAGGTCCTTCAATTTCGAGACAATGAAGTTCTACTGTATTTAAGGTTTTGGAAAGCAGACTTCACAAAAATCTATTTTTTGAAATTTACCAGCATTCCAAGGGTTAAAGCACTAAGACTGATGGAGATGTCCTATAATTACAATTGTTACATGTTAGTTAATGCTGCTGACATTTGACTTGCTTCAGTATGGTAAAGGTAAAGTGTTTTTTCATTATAGTGTCACCCCTATTGAAAATGCCAGCCAGTTTTGGCTTATGAAACACTTTCAGTGATTATATCAAGTACCTCCCAACTTGGTTAAGATAATGATAAAGATAGAAATTCCCCATGTATTACAGGGTAGCAGAACATGTTGAACAGAATCAGATGAATGCTAGCAATCTTGGAATTGTGTTCGGACCAACTCTGCTGAGGCCACAGTAAGTTATCAAGTATCTGAAGTCCAAGTCTGTATTCAATGACACAGATTGTTTAAAATGTTTTACCTAAATGGTTTAATCCTACTTTCTGTTTAAGCTTTTTCGCCGTAAGACATATTGTGACTACTCGTAAGCAGATGACAAATTTAAAGCATGAACACTTATATTTTCTCTATTTTATTTTGTATGAAACAGTCTAAATAAGAACAGCTGTTATAACAATCTGTAGGGAATGTTGTAAAATGATGCATTGTTGAGTAAGGGGGTAAAGGTATTCAATAATGTTTAGCGATGTCAATAGAACAGACTTTCAAAAGGAAAGAGGGTTTTTGTTTTGATCAACACTATTTAAGTTTTTTGGCATTATCTGGTGTGTTAAAGATAGAGGAAATTTTCCAATACAAATTTAGCAATGTGAAATGAATCAAGCTTCTGTAGAATTTCAATCTCCCTAAGGTAAGTAAAAATATGTTTTAATGAATAAAACATAGGAATTGAAATAGTAAAGCCTGGCTGAAGATTATACCTGATTATTGAACACCACACTTCTTTTATCTGTATAATGCCTGCAATAGCTTGTGTAATTTCTTGAGTACTTAAACCCTTAAAGTGCTGGAACCAACTTCATGCTCATGCAAACAGGTTGGATCCAGGCCAGCAAGTAAATTGGCGGCTGGCCAGTGATCTAACTTGTTTGCAACTCTGAGTATCTTTCCTCATTAAAATTAAGCATATATTTAAGGGTTTTTGAAAGTAGATGATACTTAAATCTATTTTCTTTAGAAAGTTACCCTGTATTCTAAGGATTAAGACAGACTGCCTAAATATTGAATATGTTATGATGATTCCTTAAAAAGATACTGGTATAAACCATTTTGTTTCAGGGGAGGTAATGCATCCCTGGCCTGCCTTGTGGACACGCCTCACCAGACAAGAGTTGTGGAACTTCTCATTGTGTGGGCCAATACCTTGTTTGGCCCGAGTGAAGATCACCAGCTGATCCATGGAGTCACCATGGTGGAACAGATGGAGAGAAACAGCACATTAATCGTGGCAAGTCAGGCCACAATACAACTTCCAAAAAACACAAAAACAGAGCCAAAAAGAGAAGTACCAAGGTAACTGACACGATTGTGGTATACATGTATATGCAAGACTATATTTTTTATTGATTTTTTTCTGAGTTATGTTTTATTATTATCTCAAAAAGATACCTTTATTCATTTTGCTTAGGCATTTAGAAATATTAACTTGGAAAAACAAATTGTGTTGTTTTTATTCATGATCTGGAGAATATGAATTTCAGTTTGATTTCTGGAGATATTATTTTAAGTTGTGGAGCATTATTTTAAGTTGTGGAGCCAATCAGAACTGATTTGCTAAATAAGTTCAGGCGGGTTGATCCCATTACTAATGTTTACGAAAAATGTCCGATCAAGATAATATTTACATGGAATTTCATTTCGGTGAGATAATATGAGATAATCTCAGGAAACTTAGTAAATGAATAATCTTGCACATGTCACTTTAATACCACCATTGGCATTTTGGCTTTAAAAGCATGTCACAAGCAATTTCAACTTTTGCAACAATGCTTTTTGTCAGTAGACTGCTTCAAGATTAAAAAATGTTGTGTTAGGTGGTAATGTATTAACAATTCCTTGCTGGGTGATACAAATATCAAACCAGTGGTCTAAATAGCTTCCTTCAGTCTGTTTAGAAAAATTAATAAACCCTTATATAAACATACAAAATGTTCCTTTAAAAAGAAAAAGGGAGGTAATTTATTTTGCCACTATAGTCCTTTAACCCTTTCCCAAATAATAACGACATTTGACCACTTTGTTGCAGACGACGTTAGAAAACATTGTGGGAAAAGATAAAAGTTGCATGTGACGAGCAATATTTCCTTTTCCCACTATTTTCTGCCCTATCAGAAGATTATTTACCAACTTCATCACAGTTTGAAATGTCGTCTGCAAACTCTTTCAATTTGGGACAGTCGAAAATTTGTTGATGGAAAAGGTTTAAGTCATTTGCTAGGGGCCTCCTTAGCATAGTGGTTAGAGCACAGCAAAATTGAAATCACATGACCCCTCTCTGCCTGGGTTCACATCCAGGTAAAGGTGGGGGATACAGATTTTCATGAGAGGTAGTCTCCCGACTGACTTACAGAATGCAGATGGTTTTACCCGGCTTGACCAGTCCTTATGGGCAGTTGAGTATGGGGTCTTCTTCATCATTTTGAGTCGGGCATCCCAACATAACTGAAATACTGTTGACGCTATGTAAAACCCATATAAAAAATAGTCATTTGCTTTCTTGGAACGTTTGTATGCATGATAACGAGCAATGTTTTATACTCAATAAATGATGTGTAATTTCAGTCCATCATTAACACTACCAAAAGACCATCTGTTGCCCCCAAATGTGCCCCAGACCGGAAAGGATACCAAAGAGTCTTCACCATTAAAGGTAGGGTGTGTCATTGAATATGGGGACGGGGAGAAACAAACTCTTATCCCATTCGTTCATATGTGATTTTTATGCCCTCTGCAAATTGAAACTGTTGGCAATGGTGAGGCATGAAACACTGCATTGAATTGATTTCACTGTGACAAAAGAAGAATATAAGTTGTCACAAATAGTTTATTTTCTTTACAGTGGTAAGGTATTTAACTGCAGGTACATAACATTGGCCTTTTTTAAGTATGGGGTTCAAGCCTATCTTTAACCAGAATCCCAAATCTTACCAATTTTGTTAGAGAATTTTTTATCTAATTGATTACATAGAGATGTTTTAGAGAAAAAGATTCAGAGGGAATTACTTAGATCCCCTCCAGCTGTTGTTAATAGGCTTGATGCATATCTATAGTAACTCTTTCATTAAAATGAAGAAGGTATAAAATTGTTGTATCAGACTAGAATATTATGGTGTACTGTTTCTATGGCAGTTTTGGATGTAAATCTGTCCCATGTATATGACCAGTTGTTGTTACTTCAGATGTACATGTGTATGTTAGATGTTTTGTTGTCACAATTAGTATGTCTGTGAGGATATCTTTGTTGTTTTCATGTTATGTCAAATATATACCCAAGATATTAAATCTTAAATGATATGGATATTTATGTGTTCAACTCAATAATATGTGTATAACTCGTTAATTACCGTTTTCTATCATACATTTCAAACGCTCTTAAGCGAAAAACCCTTTTTAAACATTATGAAAAAGCTAGAATTGCTCAAGTTAGGCGATTTTGGTTTCATGCCACAATGCTTTTAATGTTGATGAGTCAATATCTATATTTCTTTTTGATATTCTTTGGCTTTGATGATCGGCTTGATTGTTACTTGCTGCAATTGATTCAGAACTATCAGAATGTTAAAATGTTATCTTAAAGTAGCAGCTAAGTAACTGAAGGCTTATTTTATGAGAATGGTATAGAAGAAAAGCTGCTCAGTTCAGTTTGTATGCAAGATTTACAAAAGTTGTGTTGAATAGTTGATGCTTTATGAATGTTCAAGGCTTTCTTGCTTGGACAGAATTAAAACTTGGAGCCTGTCTTTGTGCATTGTATCTGGACATGATAAACCAGTTTTGTGTTTTGTTATTCAACTGCAAATGTTCTGTTGTCATTTGTTTGAAACTTTTAGACTAGCTCTCTGCTTTTGATAATTCAATACTAAATAGAGTTGAAAGGATTTTTTTAAGCTTACAGTTTATGTTTGGTAGATTCATAATCGTTTTTCTATATTCTGATTGTGTTTATTTTTTTGGAAATGTTACAAAAACAGAAATTGCATTTTGCCATTGATAGAAACCCCTGTTAATGCGGGTTAGAGTAGCAAAGCTAAATATTTTCTCTCATTATTCAATTTTCAATTAACTGTTTAATGAAGATGTTAAAGAACAAAAATTATAGTCAATGGTGTTATATATTTTTTGGTTCACATTTTTGGATATAAATTTGAACTTAAACCTTAAATAATTTAAAAAAAAAATATTCTCCTTTCTGATTCATTTTTTTTAAGTAAGTACGACAGCTATTCATGACACATCTGTTTTTATAACCATGCTTTTTCACTAGAGCTTTTCTGTAAGGAATTGACCCGGCTTTATTTATATATGCACCAATTCCACAGACTTCGGGAGATGAACTTAGCCTACCAGGAACAACACATTTTGACAGGGACTTGGTACCAAAGTCGATAATCTCCAATGTCTCACCAGAGGGTAATTTCACACTCAATAATTATGTACTTGTACTAAGAATTGTGAACTCACATTTATCAATAATGATGACCTATTCGGGGACACACACCAAGTAGTACCTAGTAAAGATCATATTCTACTAACTAAATGCTTATCATTTATTGTCTTTATTAAGACAATGGATGAAAATGAGGAAAGCGATATTTTTTCTTTTTGGCAAAATAGTTTTAACTTAAGAGCAATACATATGCTCTCTTCTGATCCTTTCAATTGCATTTTGATAATGAATGTTTTCATCAGTTTCGTCGGACAGCTAAGTTTGGCTTTACATTACAGTTTCTGGATTCCCCATTTTTGTTGGAGATAACCAAAGAGAGGAACTTCATTGTTACAAATAGCTTCTTTTATTACAATATTTTCCTAATACACTGCAGACTCATTATACCGCGACCCGTTATATCGCGATACTCATTATAACGCGGGTCTCCTATGGCTCCCAAAATTTCAAGCACATTAGGGTTTAAACAATAGCCTAAATCTCCCCCTTTCTGCAAAATGACGCGGTCGGCATCCTAAATAGAAAGTCTACCTACAAATTGCACTCCGAAGGCGTGAAAATCAATAACTCCCTGGGTAATCCCCATTGTTTGTCACGGTCTTTTAAACAAAGCGCGTGGCCTTTATACGTACACAATCCGTGACCCGAGGGAAGATTTAAATCTATGTGTACATAGTGTTGATAAATTACATAATATCATTAGTTTGTACACACTTATTCAGGGGAGTGTTTTACACCTAGTTTAAATGGTAAAGCATTAGGTACACATGCTTGGAGAACTATCGATAAAATTTACTCACTCCTAACTTGGAGTTTAAATCTATAAATAGAACATGGGTTAACTGAATCCACCCTCCTTTTTCTGTAGTGTGTATTTAAACTGCACGTGCCTCTATCAATGATCCTTAACTTGAATCGTAATGAAACAAATAAAAAGGAATATATAGTTAAACATGTAAGTTTTGATTATGTTTTTTATTTGCTTTTCTTTTATTCACAATAAATTCAATGATAAGTCCGTAACTCAACACAATCTTGAAATATGAATAGACTACTTCTTGAATCTTATTGTTTCTTAAGTGGTTATGGTCTGGCATATAGCGCGTAAGGGACCCCGCGTTATATTTGTCAACCCCACTATCAACGCGGATCTAGCATCATGGCTCCCGACGACCGCGTTATAATGAGTCTGCAGTGTAAGTCTCAAATTTTGGACTTGTCCTCTATCCATGTGGTTCTCTATGTATTGATGTGTGTCTCCAGGAAAGGTCAAGGTAGTGAAATGTTTGGGCATGACATGCTTTACAATTAATATGATTTGGTTGATGCTTTACTCTGGTAGATGACATAATAATATGAAGTTTAACTTTTGCTGTAGACCACCACCTGTTCCTCACTCAGATTAGTGCCTTGAATATGTCTGCTGAAAAGCATCTGTGTCTGGGATAAAAGTCAAGCGCTTTGTAACGATACCAAAACTGATTATTATATTTACAAGTTATATACAATTTTAAACATAAAACTTGAACATGTTTCCCTTCAAAATATATGTTTTGCTTGCAGTTTTTACATTTTTTTTCAAATTCAAGCTTCAATTGTATGTGCCAAATTATTTATTCTTTTTCGTTCATGACATGATTTAATATATGGACATGGGCTTTCCTTTGATAGTAAAAAAAATGCAAACATGGCAACATTTCTAAAGTACTTTATGTGATTAAAGCTTATGTCTCATATATAGTAGTTAGCAGAAGAAGAAGACATTTTCTACATGCTTTTGGCTTCCCCTGTCCTTAACCAATAGAATGCTGGATAATTATCTAAAAATAGATTTTGGTGACGTCTGCTTTCGAAAACCTTAAATATTTATTTAATTTTGATGAGGAAGGATACTCAGAGAAGCAAACGGGTTAGATCACTGGCCAGCAGCCAATTCACTTGGCGGCTGGCCTGGATCTAACCTATTTGCATAAGCATGAAGTGGGTTCCAGCACAATAAAGGTTAAAATGCAAGAACAAACATGGATGCAATTGTAATAGCAATAACCCAAAAATGCAACTAAGAACCTTTCAAAGGAGAGCTCATAAGACTTTATTGTACTGAAAGAAGGGCAGCATAGCACTATTGTTTGGAAATTTTAATTCATTCTGAATATCAAACCAGATAATTGAATGGATTAAAAAAGATGATTCACTGCTGGCTTTCTGCTGCAGTAGTCATGGTTAAAGACATCAGAAATCAGGCTCCGATTTCACGAAAAAAAACTTAAGTTTTAACTCAGAATCTAATAAACTTAAGTTGCTTATTTTACTCTGAGTTTTTCGTGAAACCCAACTTGGCTAGATTTTTTTTGCAACTGGGGTCTCAATTTATATGTATTCTTTTGAAATGATGGTGAAACTTTTTGTTAAATAAAGAGTTCAATGCAATACATGTACTGTAGTAAGTGCTTCATGTTTATGAGGCACTTACTAAAGTCTTGCAACAAGGCCTCAAAGTTGACTTTGCAATGAAAAGTAAGTTTTTCTCACTCTCTTGGATGAACTATTATGCCATACTCAGAGGATGTTTACCTTACTTTCTGTATGATAAAATGGCGCACTGGTGATACTGAAATAACAAATGTATATCTTATTGACTTCTAAATTAATCCTTTTCTTTCTTATTTATTTTGGACTGTATCATAACTATTTGTATGAATGCCATGTCATATGAGGATGTATTGTCGGTTGTTTACACAATACCATATCATAGAATCCCCATAACACCCTTCAAAATCATTTCTTGTATTCTTTTAGCCATCAAAAGGGGTATTTTCTGCCTAAAAGCATGTTTTGCTCACTATTGAGTGCAATATTTTTGCAGATGTAAGTTTTGTAAGACCTTATTAAAATTTCATTTTAATTTTACTTTGTTTTACAAAAGTCTCCATTATTTGTAGACCAAGGACTCTATCCAAGTTGTTTGAAGGTTTTGTAAGTGCACAGCTTCTAAGTTTGATACAAGTTTGCATGTCAGGTACATGAATAAATGCACTGTTACGACACTATGCATTTTCACTCTGGCTCACCTTGACTAGCCTGGCTGACTAGGTTTATGAAGAAAGTCAACTTCCTCTTTACATTTCTTGATGACTTAGGCATTCATACTGTATAAATACTTGCTTTAAAGATGATGTTTTGTAACAGTTATTCCTTGCCTTTGTCTGTAACGTGATAGCTGCCAAAAATGATTATTTTATCAATGTTTCCCTTTCCGTTCTACCCAATTTAATTATGAAAGGTGAAAAGTAACCATTTTCTATATAGTATAGAAACCATTGTGATCAATTTAGAAAATGCTCAATATGAGAAATTTCTTTTTGGCCATGTTGGTTCAAATAATGATGGTATTTGTGACAATTATCATCTTATAAGACAGTATTAGTGGTGTATGTTTGACACTATGATAACTCTTTTTTTTGTGTGACTATTACATTTACTTAAGGTTATGGTGCTCACATACTTATCCATTTGTTACTAATTGTTCTTTAATTAACATCATATATGAGGCTGATAAGCTTTTATATCATTTGTAGCTTTTTTTGTTGACTTTATCAACAAACTTTTTTTCTAAAGGAGAATTCCAATAGAAAAAAGTTTAAGAACATTGTATTGTAAAGCGTGGCTGTTTTCTGCAATCTTTGTTGTATTTATTATTTTTGTCTGTTAAAGTTTTCAATTTAGGCCCTCCAGATTTTCCATCATGTGCTAGTTGATTATCACATTGGAATCTACTGAATGTTGCTAAAACTGTCTTTCACAATTTGTAAACCTCCCTGTTTTAGGTTACAGCAGATGTCACTGAACTCGTTTATCAAAGTACATGATCGACGTAATTGATTAACAATCATTAGAACTATTATGGCATCATAAGAATTTGGTTGGTTTGACGCGTTATCAATATGTTTCTATGTTTCGTAGTGTAATCTGCTGTAACAAACTCTTATAGGGTTCAAGTTAACAACACACCTAACAGCAGACTCGTATAGGGTTCAAGTTAACAACACACCTAACTGCAGACTCTTATAGGGTTCAAGTTAACAACACAACTAACAGCAGACTCTTATAGGTTTCAAGTTAACAACACACCTAACTGCAGACTCTTATAGGGTTCAAGTTAACAACACAACTAACAGCAGACTCTTATAGGTTTCAAGTTAACAACACACCTAACTGCAGACTCTTATAGGGTTCAAGTTAACAACACACCTAACTGCACTCTTATAGGGTTCAAGTTAACAACACAACTAACAGCAGACTCTTATAGGTTTCAAGTTAACAACACACCTAACTGCAGACTCTTATAGGGTTCAAGTTAACAACACACCTAACTGCAGACTCGTTTAGGTTTCAAGTTAACAACACACCTAACTGCAGACTCTTATAGGGTTCAAGTTAACAACACACCTAACTGCACTCTTATAGGGTTCAAGTTAACAACACACTAACAGCAGACTCTTATAGGTTTCAAGTTAACAACACACCTAACTGCAGACTCTTATAGGGTTCAAGTTAACAACACACCTAACTGCAGACTCGTTTAGGTTTCAAGTTAACAACACACCTAACTGCAGACTCTTATAGGGTTTAAGTTAACAACACACCTAACTGCACTCTTATAGGGTTCAAGTTAACAACACACCTAACTGCAGACTCTTATAGGGTTCAAGTTAACAACACACCTAACTGCAGACTCTTATAGGGTTCAAGTTAACAACACACCTAACTGCAGACTCGTATAGGGTTCAAGTTAACAACACACCTAACTGCAGACTCTTATAGGGTTCAAGTTAACAACACACCTAACTGCAGACTCGTATAGGGTTCAAGTTAACAAGACACCTCTAGAATATATTTTCACTATATTTATTAATATTAACAAGCCTGCAGGACCTTGGACAGTTACATTTAACACATTACCACCGTACGCCACATTTTTGCGTCTTTCAGCAGATGAGTTTCAAAAAGCATTGTGGCAAAAAGAGAAATTGCTTGTCACAAGCAATTTATCTTTTTGCCACAAAGCTTTTCCAATCTATTCATATATTACAACAGCATAACTGAAAGCTTTTAGACGTGTTTACAAAGCTTTTCTAAAGTCGTCTGCTTCAAGTAAAGTACAATTGTGTGCAGGTGGTAAAGAGTTAACCCCCTTGCTTTATACTACCTCACATTGACACATCTGTAGCAGAATATTTTAGAAATCACTTTCTCTAACTGAAGGATGAATTGTTCCTTTGAGTAATTTATCCTTTTTTAATCATGGTTTCTTTTCCAATTTCTCCAAGAAAAGGATTTTTTCCCCTGCTTTTTAACATTTCCTGCTGTTCTTAGTTTGGATCCAGTCACATTAGAGTTGGGCATAGCAACATAAATGTAATAGTGTTGACACTTTGTAGTACCCATATAAACATAAAGTGGGCCGGTCACAAATTCCTTGATTGGGGGCTTGTGAATAATCTTCCATGTATTCATGAACCTATCTGTGATCTTCATAAACCTGTTTTTGAATCTCTTGAGAACGTTCATGAACGACCATTTAATGTTCATGAAGTTCTCATGAATAAGTTCTTGAATCTTTTGCAGGGTAGTTCTGTATAGCTCATGCTTTGTTTCTCCATGATTAAAAGGATTGCAAGGAAATGAAATATTTGTAACAATGATGTAACAAGTTGCATATCATCATGATTGACATTGGTTGAATATAATGAGTGTTCAATGCAAGACTATTGCAACTCCTTCACTTTAGTGAAGAAGTTGCGATGGACTTGTATTGAAGCACCAATGATATAATAGGGAATCCCCAACTGCAAAACTATTGAATGTCATCCATGATAATGTAAGACCTACAATAATTATTATGACACTTGGCATAGCATTGTGAACATGACAAATCTACCACAGAAAGTCATCTTAGTTGAAAGGAAAGTTAACATTTTGTTTTTATTAGAATGTCTTAGAATAAGCTTGTTGAATTAATACAATGGAAATTAATAAGTTTAACAACTTTTTTTAAATGTGTAATTTTGCTTGCTAGCATGTTTTAATCCTATTTCAAAGTTAACAAATGCATTTTGAAAGAGAATGATATGATTTAGTTGAATGTTGCATGGTTTCTTTTATATTGATGTACTTTTTACAGGGTGTGATTCTGACATTGCTTATGGTTTAGCCAATGCGAATTCGGGCGTGATTGGTTTAGCCAATGAGAAATCAGCCACAATTGATTTATCCAATGAGAATTCAGCAGATTCAGATGATATTCAATCTGATGATGATTTGATCCTTCCGGACGATTCTAATCGAGTTTCGAATGCACAACTTGAAGTAAAAAGTCAGTATAGCCTACTAAATGTTGGTGGTGGCATAAATTGTGGTGTGGTTGATGTGAATGTGTTGGATGTTGCTGTGAATTTCATCTTTCTTTGATATATAAATTCAACCGCTGCTACATGTATCTATTCATGTTGACTCACTTGTGGCAGTGGGTTAATAGTAACATTTGTTACAAAACAAGAAATGGCTTGTGACATGGAATTTCTCCTTTTGTCAAACAAGAAAGGTTATTTGTTTCTTTATAATTGCCTTTCACTGTAACTTTTAATTCCAACATCCAAAAATCCCATATAGGGGAACCTGTTGTGTTAACCCATTACCAAGCAATAGCGATGTTTGACTAGTCGGTTGCAGACAACTCTAGAAAACATTGTGGGAAAAGGAGAAATTGCTTTTAATGAAGTTTGGTAAAGGGTTAAGATTTGATAAGAATCATTTACCCAATCTTTCAGGCGTATTGATCCAAACACTTAATACTATCAATGTTTTCTTATGAATTATTAGGAAGAAATTCTTGTCATTTGTTGATAATTTCAATTTCAATTTCTGGGAGAAAGGCATCTGTTTAAAGCTTTTTAAAAGACCAGTCTCTTTGATGTGGGCTGTTTTACTAAAAGAAGCTATGAATCATTTTTTTTTAATATACATGTATTTAGATAAAACTTCTTTTAAGAATTTTGCTATTATGATTTGCTCATATTCAATTTCAATTTGAACCTTAAGACATGTGGTAAAGCCAAATAAAAAAAGTGTACCTCTCTTATGTATTTCTATGATATCCACCAACAAACGCAGAGGGAAAAAACCTTTATTAGGGGCGACAATTTTGTTTAATGCTCTCTAACATTGTCTCATCCAATAATTTGTATATTAGTCTTTGTTGACTACATAAAACTTATTTTGATCAATTCAAAATATCAAGTGTTACCAATCCCTAATGTTTCAAAGTTTCATAAGTCCTGATTTTTAATATGTTCATGTCATTGCTCTATTTCAAATGTACAATTCTATGTTTGTATCCTTCTAGAGGCTTTACTGATCAATTTGAAATTTTTATTAATGCTACTTTTAGTAGAAAAGTAAGTGATCAAAGCATTGAAACTGCTGAGCTTCTGTCATTTCTGGAAGTCAATCCCTGAATTAACATGTGATGGAAACTGTTATAATGCAGTGACCATTTCAATCTGTTCATGTACTGATTGTTATACAGAAGCATGAGACAGACTGTTTGTCTTACTCAAAGTTATCAAATTGTACAACCTAGATGTAACAACCCAAACCATACAAAGATATTGAGGCCAATTGTAGACCTTTCATGGTTGAAGCATGATGTTATATGAGTGATAAAAGGCAATTGTTTGGCAAATATTCATCTATGAATTGTAGTTTTGTTTTATCTTTTTATTTATTTGATGTTTTATTAATGATTTACCTAATGTCAATGGTTATCCATTGAAACACACGGTGTGAGACCTTTATTGCTGTAGTAGTTTGTAATGCAATGGCGTTTGACTGTTCAAGTTTAATAACCCTTAGAATGCTGGGTAATTTTCTAAAAGTAGATCTTTGTGTTGACTGCCTTCAAAAACCTTAAATATCTGTTTGCATTTGATGAGGAAAGATACTCAGAGGAGCAAACAGGTGAGATCACAGGCCAGCCACCAATTTACTTGGCAGCTTGCCTGGATCCTACCTGTATGCATAGCATTAAGTCAGTTCCAGCACTATAAGGGTTAAGTGTTATGAGAGAGATTTGCTCAGTTTTATCAAGTATGAAGTGTTTATTGATGTGCATTTTTGTTTCACTGATGTAACCAAGCAGCATGGCATTATACAATCTGAATATGTATATGATTATATATGTTACCGGTAATGTTAGAATTAAAGACATGTTTTCACCCACTCACTAAATGTGACAAATTATGTTTTCTCCTTCATGAAAACAGTCTTTACGATTTATCATTTAATTCAAAATTGACAACAAAACTTTTTATGATTATATGGAAAAAGTTTCCTCTTCTTACTATATCATGTTGAAGTTCTTTATGAAGGAATCTATGAAACATTTTTAGAATACAGGGTGTTATTGATAAAGAGTAATGTTGCAGAAGTTTGTCTTAATTATCATGTGATACTATGTGTTAAATCCTGCAAGGAGGTTTGTGTCTATAAATATGTATATTTGGAAAATAAGATAATGTTATTTCAACTATCCTTTCGTTATGCTTACAGTTTTAATTTCAATTTTAAACAAGGACTCTCTTTTTGCAAATTTGATTTTAAAACAGTAGTTTAGCTAATAATGTCTAAGCATGATGAAGCCTATAAATTCACATTTTGTTGTTATGTTGTAACATACATGTTAGGAAGGCACATATTGATTTCATTTATGTTAAATTTGTTCACACATCTTGAATGGCTGTTCATATGACTTGTAACGCACCTGCTGATTGGCTGTTTCTTTTGTTTAGTTTGTAAAACACTTGTTTATTGGTTCTTAACAGGAGATGTTTCCAAACTACCTGAGCCTGAATTTATAACAATGGTATAATACGTGTAGAACTAATGCAGGTACTATTTTTGAGTGCACTGATTTAGTTTTCTTTTTTCACCTCATTTATTTAATTGTGCTTTCAGCTAACATAGTATAGACTTTTGTTTAACCTGCATCTGTTAAACCTGTACCTCTGTTAGTTAATTTGCAGTGTCACATATAAAACCATTTATCTGAGTGCTCTTATAAGCCTATGTTTAATCCTGAGAGGGATATGGATTTTCATGAGAGGCAGTCTCCCGACTGACTTACAGAATGCCTATGGTTCTACCCGCCTCGACCAGCCCTTATGTGCAGTTGAGTATGGGGTCTTCCTCCATCATTAATAGTCGGGCATCGCTACATAACTGAAATAATGTTGATGTGATGTAAAATCCATATAAAAAAAAAAAAAGCCTATGTTTACTCTATGATTGGACATTTTGGTGTTTGTGATAAAACATGAGGTTGCTCATTATGAGTGATATCTCCTTTTGTCACAATTTTCCCCAAAAACAGCAAATGCACTTAAAGTGATTTGAAGGAGAGATAGGATTTAAACACACTAACATTTTCCCAGATAAAAGAAAAACTTCTTTTCCCCGTCGTTGTTTTAAATAGATGGAAATTTTAGTCACCGCTCATATAATAGTCTGATTATAATAAAACTAATTATGTAGCCTGAAACACTGGATTGCAATCAATGGGAGACTTAAACTATTTAGTTATTTAGTTTTATTATTAAATACAGAGTAGTAAGAAAAGCTTTGTGGCAAAGTTAGTTCATTGTATCTACCAATTATGAATATATTGACTTAGACTTTTGTGTGTCTATCTAAAGCCTTACACAGTGACAAGAAAAACTAGATCTATATATAAACCATTTATATTTTAATGTTGACTTTGCATCATCCATGCATGCAGTGTTTTTTTTAATACATGTTTTATCTTGTTTTCACTGAGGGAACTTTAAATAACTTTGCACTAATGTTTATCATCTTATGATATTGAGTTCATGAATCACTAGTCATGTTGGAAGTTTAGATTAACCCATTACCAAAATATAACGACATTTGACCAGTTTGTTGCAGACAACTCTGGAAAACATTGTGGGAAAAGGAGAAATTGCTCGTGACGAGGAATTTTTCCTTTTCTCACAATGTTTCCTACTCTATCAGAAGATTTCTTTCCAATTTCATTACATTTTGAAAAGTTGTCTGCAAACTCTTTCAATTCGGGACAGTTTAAGATTTGGCGTTTGGGAAAGGGTTAAGAGTTCCCATGACAAATTGGAAACATGTTTGTACCATAGATTTGACATTCATTTAGGGCTTTAGATATGCCTGGATACAAATGAGAAATGTTATACATGTGCTTGGAGATTTTCCAACATGTAAGCTTATTACATAGTTCTAATATCCAGGCAGTCAGAATTGTTTTCCAGAATCACTGAAATTTCTGATTTTGTTTCTAAATTTGGCTTTCGACAAAGCTTCAAAAACATAGGAATGATATTCTTCGAACTACATTGAAGTTATTCTTTAGGGCAATAGTAGCTTTAGTAAAGATTCATTGTTTTTTTGGATGTTGTTTTCTAGAAGTATGGTTAACAACTATCTTTCCTGAATAGCCTTTGTTGTAGTTCCCTACTAGTAGACCTAATCCAAGATTGAGTTTGTTCACAGAAAGTGCCCTGGTTTACTGTCAATGCGAAATATAGGTTGTTTATTGTTCCATATGGAAATGCATCATAAATAAAGTATGTATATTTGCAAAGAATACATGTACTGGGCTATTCTGACCATTAAAACAACCTCATTTGTTGATTTTTAATTCATGTTCACAATTTCTATTGTAAACAATGGCTTCAATGTGCTTGCTGTAGAGGATCTAGACACCTTTGTGTTATATGGACTGCCCAGAATGTGTTAGCTCAGCTCACTTTAAAAGATTATGAGCTTTTTCAGCATTTTATGCCATAGCACAATTCAAAGGCATGCAATGGGTATGCTGTGCGCAATGATAGCTTGCAAATGTTTTTGATCGTGTTATCCAGGAAATTGTTTTTTCTTGACACTGAAATGCAGGGTTTTTTTTTTTTACTTTAGCTGGGTTGTTTAACTTTGATAGTATGATTCTTATTTTATTTTTTCAGCTTTATGTAAGCGATGTCTGCTTAACCATATGTAGATGTAGTTACAGCTGAATATCATTTAATAGATTATGTCGTTGTTCTTTGGGTACATTATCTCCCTTTTTCACAATGATCAAAAACTGAAATCAATGATACCTTGTATTCTACGTAAGGTTTGCTATTGGAGACTTTAGAAACCACTGTGACATAAGGATTAATTGCTCATGAGCAATTTATATGTTTGTCACTAATGATTCTACCCAATGTTATCAAGAAAAAGTGTAACCCATTGATTTTTAAAATGCATCTATTGTATTTATTTATGCCTTGTCTAGAATGTATTTGTGATAATCAATTAATGTTTTATGCTGGAGAATGCCTAATATTTGCATTCTTGGTGTTTCTGGTGAAAACTTATACATGTAGTATAAATACACATCCAAAGAGAAAATCTCCTATTTTGTTTTTTTAACCTGTATAGTGCTGGAACTGTTTTCATGTTTATGCAAACAGGTTAGACTTGCAAGTACATGTACATGCATATTACAAGGATTTTCGACAAAGAAAAATCATATGAATATTTATTACTGATGAACAATTTTGTAAAAGCATTTCACCAGGTTTAACAGTATAACTGTGATCCTATATGTCTTACATCCTGCAGATAATGTGGTGATATTATAACTATTATGCTATTACAGAACTGATATTATGAAAGCTATTACAGAACTGGGGTACCGTTCAACTTAACAACTTAAGGAAAATATTTGCTTAAGTAAAGACTGATAAACTTGGATAGTATCTTATATGAAAATACAACATGGCAATGTGACACATCATTGGAAGCGTCTCGGAGTCTTACCATGCAAAATTCCTTAGCCAAATATTGAAATAAGATGAAATGCTGTTTGGTACTTACGCAAATTTTAAGCCTTAAATGATTAGTTAAACAGTACCTTGTTAAACTTCATTGTATATGGTTTGATGAGACGACACAATACTGATAAAAGAAGAATTTGTGTACTGTAAGCAACTCTGTGGCTTCAAGGTTTCAAAATCTTTCTATGTTAGCTTGTGTATTGACAAGAATACTTGTCTGCAGGTTGTAAAGTGTTGATTTGACATTCATCGTCTGATAAACTCACAATTCTTTTCTACGAGATACTTGGCTCTATATACTGGGAAATCAAGCCCTGTAAGGGATATTTTTAAAGAGTCATGCTACAGAAGATTTTATTATTTACATCTTCATGAAACAACTACATTATGTTATATTGAGAAATTTCTTATGGACAAATGATTTCTCCCTATTTCACGATGTTTTTAGTTATAAATGTGGGTCCTACATGACCTAGTGCATAATGTGTAGGATTTGTGCCATTAGGCTCCTGTGTTTAATCATCACCAGCACTGAGATTTCCATGAGCGTGTCCTTTGGCAAGACACTGCAGAACCCTGCCTAATACTGGTAAAATCCAGGAAGAAAATCCGTAAAATAACTGAAATACGGTTTACATGGCATTAAATTCTATATAAACAAAGTTCTAGATGTGGAAATTTTCATGTTTAATGACAAAAGCAAATTGAGAAGAGTTGATCAGGCGATGAAGTATGACGAATGCATTATGGTACAGTAACTGTAAATAGTATATAGCTGTCAGATTTATATTCCCCGCTCACTATTGTAGGTGTGAAGAAATAACTCACTATGTAGGTAAGCCTGCTATATTTAGGGTGATGGTTATATTAATCCTTATAACCCCTGTTTGCATGCTTTATTCTCTCCATTTTTCTCTCCTACATCCCTAAACATAAACTTTTGACCCATTACCTCAATATTTTATTGAGTAACCCAATTTGAAAACAGCGGCAGGTCAAAACTGTAATGTATGAAAGAAGAGACTACGGTATGTGGTATATACGTTGATGACAAATAGAAAAAAAGGTTTTCAAAAGACCATTTCTATTTTGTATCATTTGTATTTCCAATTTTTCGCTACAAGCGTAGATTTATAAACTTAAGATAAAAACTGGCTTGTATAAACAAATGATATTCATCAAACTTTAAAATTGTTGTCTTCAGAGTTTTTTTTTTTTGAATGAGTATCAATATCCACATGGGATGTTGTTTAAAGAGGGTGCTTATAGGTGTAAAAAAAATCTGACATGGTTTTGCTATAGTTTGAAAGCTGTTGTTGCAATTCCCACCTTGGAAAATGCGTTAACCCTTTACCAAAAAATAAATTTTCGACTGTCCAAAGTTCAAAGATTTTGCAAACAACACTTTAAAATGTGATGAAATTGAAAAATAATCTTTTAATCGGGCAGAAAACATTGTGGGAAAAGGATAGATTGCTCCATAAAAGCAATTTCTCCTTTTCCCGCATTGTTTTCCAGAGTTTTCTGCAACAAACTGGTAAAATATCATTATATTTTGGTAATGGGGTTAAAGTGGGTGAACTGTATTAACCAGAATCTGTTTTCTTCCTTGAATTTTGATTCTTCTCCAACTAACAACTTAAAAAAGATCTGGGGCTCAAGATAAAAGGGGTTATTGATTTCAAACTATCATTTTGTATTTTTTGCCATAATTGGATGTTGTTGGTACTCACTAGAATGATTTAATTGAGACAATTCTAATGAGCGCATATAACGTAGAGGTTTCGATCAGAAATGAGAAAAGTTGTGTATAGAAAGCTCTGAAATGATAATCTCTTTTTCATCATAACCTTAGTAGACTTTCCTTCTCCATCTCTTTATTGAATATTTGTTTTAATGCAGATTCTGTTGATGATAATCCAATGAAAAAAAAGGAGAAATTGCTTGTTTTGATAAGTTTCTCCAATTTTTCACATTGGTTCATTTCCCATTCATTATAGATGTGGTCTACTTTTGCTTTAAATTGTATTGAGTCTCAAAATCCAGTATTATAAAGGGAACAGTTTGTTTGATATCAGCAGAGCTGTAATGAAATAATCCATTATACTTTTTTGTCACATTTTCTTGATTCAACCTTAAAGATGCTTGTTCACAGATGTCAAAATAAAATGTCATCAAAACAAAACAGTTTTTGTATTGTTGTTTGATATATGATTAAAAGTAGCTATTGAAAGCACAATTAATCCAGGAAACATCAATTTATCTAAGTATTTCCAGTTTATATGCAAAAGATCTCAAAAACGATGTCACACTTTTGAATTAAAATACATGTTAATTAAACTGCATATACAATTTAAAGAATTGAAAATTATCTAATTTTTCTTTCAATAATCATTCTTCAGTGCATAACATGTACCAGTAAAGCTGTTGTGCATTTTTGAAGAAATTAATTTTTAACTTCCAAATTTCGCCACATCTGCGAATAAGCACCTTTAACTAAGAATGTTATTTATCCTTGTTTACTAATGTTTTCTGGTGATCTGATCTTTTTCATTTTGGACCTGCCAAAATGTTCTTTACATATATGGTTTAGGGTGCAACTTTGCTTTTACAAAAAGCTTCGACTCATTCCTTTCAATGGCTCATTTTTCCACACCTGGTGGGGACGTTTCCCAATTTCAGAGAGAAATATGACGTTAGGACAATGTGCACTTTTATCTCATAATGATTCTACCCAAAGCCCTAGGCAACTTCTATATCTGGTTTTTTTGTCATTGCTTAATATCAGTCTGGTAAAGATCCCATACTTACTTTAATTAGAAGGAAAGAACTCTACTTATTTTTAATTTTTGATTTCTTACACACAATTTTAAATCGTTAGGGTGTAAATTGGATGATAAAGGTCCTGCGGCAAAAGGAGACATTGTTTGATAGGACATTTTGATGATTCAATGCACGGCTTACTGTTGTGAAGGACATGGCCATGGTCTTGCAATAAATTATTTGCATTATTCATTTTGTCAGACACAATTCCAGATGAGAGGGCTGTTAGAGTAAATTGCTTGAACTATATTTTAAAACATCACTGTTCATCTATTATTGTAGTTATAGTACTTATTAGAACCTTCACAACAAGGTAGGGTATAGGTAAGATTTAAAGAAATTCTCTTCTAATTTGGATCTCTTGTCTGATTGTTTCTTTAATTGAATTCAATCTCTTGTCCGAATTGTTCCTTTAATTTTTCTTGAAGAATTTTTTTTTGGTGCAAAGTATGAAAAAGTATTACATTTTATAAAAAGCAAAGCGCTTTTGGTTCTGTTGTTTGCATTATATTTAACACTAAAGAAAATACATAGATAGAGAGGATTATTTTCTTTTACATCAAGATCAAAAATTTAATTCTCTTTGACTAGCACTTCCGTAAGTCATGTGCTTTAAACTAAGGTGATTACAATGGACTTGATAGAACATGCATGTAATTGGTTCTGCTTACTTTAACCAATTGTCAAATGTAACGACATTTGACAAGTTTGTTGCGGATGACTTTGGAAAACATTGTAGGAAAAGGAGAAATTGCTCTTATTGAGTAATTTCTCCTTTTCCCACAATGTTTTCTGCCCTATCAAAAGATTGTTTTTCAATTTCATCACATTTTGAAATGTGGTCTGCAAATTTTCAAATTTGGGAAAGTCTAAAATTTTGCGTTTGGTAAATGGTTAAGGTGATGAGTTTCAAAGGAATATCTGCAGAGAAGGATATTCTGTTCATGGCATATTTCTGGTACAAGATTAATTGTTCCATTTCAGGCTCACAGAAAGAAGGCAGTATGAAGACCAGAGCTTTGCACACTCCCTTAATAGGTAGATCTAGATTACCATCGCCCGCCAGCTCCCCCAATCTCTCTGTACGATCCTCCTACTCGTCTCCACCCGCCATCAGGGTAGATAACTCTGTCCTGACTGATGCCTCCCAGACCCCACCCTTCACGCAGTATCAACTTCCCCCTGTCAACAGCTGGGTACCAAAGGGAGAGAGCCTGTTTACGAGTATACTAGATTCACGATCACCCCAGGTGTACAGACGGACAAACCTAACGAAACAGGCTCCACCCACATCCGAGCCGCCCGGAAGTTCGAGCTCTCGGGTATCATGGCCTCAGGGCCTGCAGTCACAAACAAGTCCGGATCTCGCAGCAACAGCCGATCTGCAAAAATCACAAACATTAGATGTCAGCACTGAAGATAACATTGATGGCAACTCTCCTCGCCTGTTGAAGAAATGTACCAGCTTTGATCATGAACGATCCAAACCGTTTCCCAACAGATCCTCTATGACCTCGCCCATGTTGGTGAGAAAGGTGTTCAGTGTGGATGACACAGACGGTGGACCTGTAAACTTTGTGTTGAGTGACTCACCCAGCAGTGTCAGAAAGTCAGTCTGTGAACCAGACGATAATGTCATGGAACATGTGGATGACAACAAGGAAGCAGAGCTTGCTATAGATGTACCTGAGTGCCTTAGTACAGAGTATTTACCCAGTCCAGAAGTTAAAACAATCACAGCTGTTTCAGAACACCAGTCAGATATGGTGAAGTTGGACCATTCTAAAGTAAGCGTCATCAAGTCAGATGTCCTCAAAAGACAATCACAAGTTTTAGACGAGCATTATGATGAATCTCGTACAAATCAAGTTGAGATGGATGACAATCAAGGTATTGGCTTTCCGTCTGAGAAGTTGGATGATAGTAAACATGCAGATTCTGGTGCTAAACCCAAAAGGAGAAAGTCAAGTGAGGTCGGAAAGTCACCAGCCACAAAGTCAGAGGTACAAACAACTAAGCTGTCAGACAAAACAAAGAAGAAAGAAAGGGTCTGTGTTTCTAAAGATAATCCTGGGGAGGTTCCTCCATCAGCAGTGAAGGGTAAAGGATTACTAAAATCTACCAAGAAAGACAGTACTTCGTATTCTGTCAAGTCAGCACTAATGTCCTCTGCAGCAAAGCTAAAATCTCTGAGTAAGCGAAATCCTGTAACTCTCCTGAGTTATAAGTCACATTCTATTTCAATACCAGACCATACCAACAAATCTAGACCAGGTTCTTTGGCTACCCTTGGTCATGACAAAGATCCTTCAAAACGTCTGGTACATCAGTGTGAATCGAGCCCCACTGTCTTGCAGTCTGTAGGTGATGATAGATATACCAGCGAGTCAGACTTGAATGTGAGGAGATCAGCAACAGCTGGATTTGATTATGGATCTGTACCTAGTGTCTGTACCAGTTCACCAATGGTGAGGAAGGCTGTATCCCAAACAACACCAACAAAGCCAACACAGTCTCAACCTGTATCTCCCAAACATTCAGTCCTAAAGCCTAAATCATCAACTAAAGATAAAGCAGGAGTCAAAGAGAAATTACCAGCGTCAGTTCGTCCTAGAGAGCCTGTTGGAAAGGGTGTTCTCTCTCGTTCTTACAACACAGAAAAACAAACTCAAAGTTCCTCCTCCAAAACTACAACCTCTGGTGTTGTGAAGTCCCAGAAAACAGTTGGCAGACCCATATCTACTAAAGGACCTACTCCATTGGCTACAAGTACGAGAAAAGATCCTTCTAGTGCAAGTAAAGCCCCTGCTTCAAAGGCTGCACTGGGAAAAGCCGTTGATGACAAAAAGAAAGTGAAACATTTAAAGAGAGACAGTGTTGGGTCCATCCACAGTGATTCATCGAGAAAGTCTGACCATGCCCATGATTGTTGTAGTTGTAAAAAAAATGCGGAGAAGAAGTCAGATCATTTACAGGGGCGTAAAAAGTTGCCTGAAAAGAAATGAGTTTACCAAACAATATGATACAGAAACCCAAATCTTAGGCTTTGATTTTAGTATTTGCTTATAACAATATTTGAAACGGATATGTGTTTCTGTATAAAGAGCTTTAACCATTATGATAAAAGAAAAACAAATGTTTAATAAATGTAATAGCAAACTCTTCTTTTATCGCAATTGTTATGATGTTTTTTGATCAATAAGTTGATTTATCCAAGTTTGTTGTAGGTCTGTTTAATGAGGCATTTAATAAAGTCTAGGCTGAAATTGATGAGAAAGTCGGAGATTGTAGATCACATCTTTACCATTTTGCTGTCATGAGAATTATTTCAACTGTAGAACAATTTCTCTGAAAATGCTAGTTTCGTAAATCAAATTTGAAATATTGTGAGAGAAAGGGGATTTACTCATGATCCTACCTCTTTTGTAACACTATTTTCAATCTACTTAAAGCCTTGCAGATTTTGAAATTTCGTTTTGATTTTAGAAAGAAATCACTGCTTTGGTAAGATAAATTGTTCATTATGAGCAATATATTCTTTGGTCAGAGTTGTTTCTCAAGCCTTCTACATTAGGGGTGTTAAAGTTAGGTATTTTACGAGTAAGGGGTCTAAGTAGAACCCTAAAATCTTTGTAGTTGTTGGGAGAGTGTTTTTTTTAACCCTTTTCCAAACGCCAAAATTTTGACTGTCACAAATTGAAAGAGTTTGCAGATGACATATCAAAATGTGATGAAATTGGAAAATAATCTCCTGATAGGGCAGAAAACATTGTGGGAAAAGGAAAAATTGCTCGTTGCGAGCAATTTATCCTTTTCCCTCAATGTTTTCCAAAGTCATCTGCAACAAAGTAGTCAAATGTCATTATCGTTTGGAAAAGGGTTAAGTGTGATCTGCTGTAAAATCATTTGTTTGTATAAGACCAAAAGAAAATGGTCAAAGCTGCTTCAGATCCATAGTCTGAGTTTGAAACATAATGGTGTATCATTTGTTGTGTTTTTATTTGGCAATATGCACATCCCATTGATATTAGTTCACAACTAGTACTTGTATGATTTAAGTGCAATATATCTTTTCTTACGGTTGTGTTAAGACTTCATATTTTTGAAACCTGTTTTGAATATTAAGTTATTTATGTAAATAAGCATGTTATTGTATAAAACTCATTCAACTTTTCATTTTTCTGTTAATGACCTTTTTGGTCTTACACCAAACATTTTTGATAATATAATTTTACTTAATGAATTCTTTTGCATTTAAAGTGTTCTTGAAACTGTATACTCAAGAAAACATTTTAGCTAAAGAAGCCAGCAAGTTCTCTTTATTTCACCTAAATAAACCTGTTATGTTATTGGTGCATGAAGCATTAGATTTGCAGGTTATAACGAGTTAAGAGGGTACAGGTTATTGAGGACAAACACTTCACAGGAAAAGTTGAAGATACTTTTCCTTTAATGATCTAAATGATTTTTATTAGTGATAAGCAGCAGACAGTGGTTAGGTCGCTTTAAGCTAATTACTTATATTGAGCTGAAAATCTCCTTTTTCATTATGGTTTTTGTACCTTATAAGTTGTCAAATCATATAAAGTCTTGAATCTAGGAAACCCAGTTTCCTGCAGATGACACGTGTTTTATAGGAGACATTATGGTAAAAGATTTACATCTTTTTTCTTCTGCTGTACTGTATTCATGAACATCTGATACACACATGGCTTTTAAGCTTGTCTTTACCCTCATCTGCTGCAAAACAGCAACATTTTCCATAAATCGTTATTACTAATTAATTAATCAACAAGCCAATGTATGACAATAATTAGTAAAATCTCTCACTTTTTGAGTATCTATTGCAAAACTTTGATATGTACTCTTCAAATGAAAAGCAATTTCTGTAATCTTGCATTGAACCCTAACTTTAATTATTATTTTTCATATTGCTATGAATCATTGAAATTTATTGTTTTGTTCGGCTGTCTTCGGTCATCATGTCTTTTTTACTTTTATACTTTATCATGTGTTATAAAACACTCTGTGTTCTTGTTGTTCCATGAATACAGTGAAGCCTCGTTTTTCCGGACCCCGATTATCCGAATGTCTCGCAATCCGAACAAAATTGTAAGGGAACGGAATTATTTGACCAGTTTGTTGCAGACAACTTTTGAAAACATTGTGGGAAAAGGAGAAATTGCTTGTGACGAGCAATTTCTCCTTTTCCCACAATGTTTTCTGCCATATCAGAAGATTATTTTTGGGACGGTCGACAATTTGGCGTTTTCTAAAGTGTTATAAGTATACATGTGCATACAGGCCGTTTATGTCTTAATGTGTATAAGAACATGCGCTACTTCATTAGTCCGGATAATTCGGTCATCCGGACATTTTGTTGGGAACGGACGTGTTCGGACTAACGAGAAATCACTGTATAGGCTCACAATGCGGGCTAAATGACCTAAGCTGTCAATGCGCCTTAAAACACCATTCATTCATACAAATAAGCTTGAAGAGTTGTAAGGCACAGGGGTCTAAGTTATCCTGGGGTCAATAAGATGTAATATGATATCGACCCTAGGATAACAATAGACCCAGTGTTATAATGTACATAATGATGTACATGGTTGTGTTGACTCTTTGTATTGCATTTACTTGTATTAATTCATTACTCCATAAACTGAGCCCCATACAGGGAGCAAATTGTTTTCTCGTTTCTTTGCTTCTTCCCTACTATTCTTAACTCTATGTTGTCGGTACTCATTTGAATTGTCTGGCTGAGATGATTCAAATAAGTACCGACAGTGTAGGGGAAACTGACCATACTATGAAAAACATGTGAAAAAGGCCTTATATGCGTCCATTTCTGGTCCTCTCACAGATTCTTTTCATTAAGGATTGTCTCATAATTTAATTTAATCTGGAAGTAATGAACTTAAAATGTTATACATTTCATTAAGGCTTATCTTAAAATTTAATTGTATCTGAATTTAATGTCACTAATGACCGTCATGACGTACATATGTATACTAACTACCTTTGTCTAAATGCCAGTTCACTTCATTGCTGTGTTACCATATTTTCTATTGTGCCTATAAACAAACTTTTAGTAGCTAGTCATTTCTGTTATTTATTATGTACTTTTCTATGTTATATGTGTATATTTAATACTTTACCAAACAATATTTATTTAGTGTCACAAACCTGAATGTTTTGTCAACAATCATTGGAGGTTGTGATAAAATTGGACGATAGTTATCTGCAAGGAAATAATGTACCTGATGAAGTTTGAGGGAAAAGCTCATTTCGAGCAATTGTTGATTGTCCTCAAATAATTTCAGAAGGTGGATTAGATTTGAAACTTGTTAGTTGGTTTGGGTCCTTTTTCCCCCATTGGTGAAGGAAAAAAAGATCTGATTTCATAGCTTATTGATCTTCAGCATTGATAAAAGCTTTAATTAATTACGATTAAACAAGAAAAATCCCAAATTCCCAATGGCTCCATTAAAAGGTTTTCTGTTCAAATTTATGCCACAAGCAGACAACCACTACAAGATCTGAAGAAAATTGTCCTATCTTTATTTTGAATGCTTAAATGAATTATCATTGATAAATAGATGGATATGAACAATTTAACGAAATATACAATTATATACAACATTGGGAAGGTTCAACGCAAGACCATAGCAAGTGCTTCACAAACGTGAAGCACTTACTATAGTATTGCGCTGACCCCTTGAAAATTTGATTGTGAAGAGATTGTTTCTAATGTTGACTTGTGTGTCTATAGGCATGTTGAATTTGTTAAATTGTACCTTCTAGTATTAGACAACATAGTGCTTCCATATCTTTAGTGTGTTTTCTATATTTGTATATCAAGTTTTCTTTATCTCATATTTTACAGTATGGTGTAATAGTCCTTAATAACATACAATAATAAAACTGAATAATAAAATGTGTTCTCTTTTGTTTTGTGATCCATTTTCAGTTTTTTCTAGAAGTAATATTAGTTTGTGTCAAGAATTTTTCAATTATGTTTCGGCTTTCCTGGATCCACCAGTACTAAGCTAGGTACTTGCCAAAGGACACTCCCAAGAAATCAGAGGTGTCCATGGGGCTCCAACCGATGGGGCTCCAACTTGGGACAATGATATTATAATTTGAAATTATGGACAAATTGATATTTAAGGTGTAATAAGAGAGAATTTTTTATTGCTTTTGTAATTGCGTTCATTGTAATGAACATGGAATCATGATGTTGGTGGCCAACCAAATATCGGTTGTAAGATGCTCCTTCCACTTTTTGACAACCTCGCTATACCAAATGAAAACAACTAAGTGATCAGCTGTAAGCCATGGCACCAATTGTCTTGTCTAGTCCTGATGAGCATTGGCTACTATAATGAATTGCCTTGGTTATCACAGGATAAATGACGGGCAAAATGAGTCATATCACATATGCTAGCCGTCCACTTTAACTAAGGACATAGTCAATAGTATCATACTGTTGTCTTGCACAATACCATCTACTTGCTAGCAGAGTTTGGGATGTTTTTACAGGAAAGGCATGCCTCTCCAACTTGGGACATGAGTAGTTGAAAACAGAAATTCAGTGGAATAGGTTAGGTTTTCTTGTAAGGTTCTAGACTCCATGCTGTAGGGTTCATTGTACAAACCTTAGTAGTCTGTCATGACAAAGTGCACGAACCCTCAATGTAGTGTTTTATACCTGCTAGAAGGGTACAAATGGTCAACACAAAATAAAGAAACTATCCTAAAGATTGTGTTCTGTAAGTAACAAATATTAAAGAGTGATACTTGTGACTCAATAGAAGAACTGCTTTAAGATTGCTGGAGAATGTATTCATTACAAAAAAAGTGTTTGTCCTTTCCAATGCTTTTAAGAAAGACTTCCCAAATCTACATGATAATGAATGACATAAAAAGTAATACACACATGTGCAGATAAACATTTGGGAGACCCACTTGATGATGGCATCCATTAATGCTGTCTTCCTACAGACGATTCTAATCATCGTGTATGAAATTACCTTTTAAAATGGTTTACTATATTTGCATATAGGCGGGCCTCGTTGGCCTAGTGGTTAGAATACCGACCTTGAAATCACATG
Organism: Cerastoderma edule; assembly: GCA_947846245.1. Classification (NCBI taxonomy): domain Eukaryota; kingdom Metazoa; phylum Mollusca; class Bivalvia; order Cardiida; family Cardiidae; genus Cerastoderma; species Cerastoderma edule. The sequence goes on along the minus strand of OX401405.1, from coordinate 23,309,323 downwards.
GCCCCTATGATATAGTATTGACGGGTTCAAATCACAGAAGGGGTCGATTTTGATTTTTATAACAGGTAGTCTCCTTACTGACATGGAGAACACCAATATATTTCTACCTTGCATAATACATTTATCCACATCATCATCATGCAAGCTAAATCACAGTAGCTGTTGATGCGCCTTAAAACACCACTCATCAATAATGGTCATAGGAAAGTAGAAAAAATGGAGAACAGAATACATCAATTGAATAAAAATTGTTTTATTAAAAAGCAGAAAGAAGATATAAATAATGTCATTTTATTAAGTGAATATAGTAAAGATTGCATTTCATGAACACATACATCAAACCTTTCAAGCTTATACAGATTATTCAAACAATTTCTTCACATATAACATACATATATAACACCCCTTTTGCAAACTATTTAAAAAAACAAACTTATGACAAAAAAGGAAGGGCATGTTTTTTCCATAAGTCATAACACTTCCTTTTTATATCGCAGCAAATTTTCAAATTTCATAATTCATAATAGTCTTGCTTGCTGCTATTAAATCTAATTCAAGTTAATTTTACATCCCTTTATGGTTTTAACTGCAGTATGTTTCTTAAGACAATATTTAGCCATTATTTATTAAAGTTGAAAATGCCAACAATTATGAAAACTAAACATTTTCTTTGGACATAAAGCTTGGAAATGGAATAATCGTCATATCCTTTTGCCACAAACAGATTCCAAAGCCTTTTAAAATGTAAACAACTTGAATAATGGATCATCTTAGATGTATTTAGTATAAAAGTGTAGATACAAAATGTCAATTTGCTGGTTGAAAGTTTATTTTCCTGCCCATGCATTGGTTTATCAATTTGTATTCAGTAAAGGGTAAATGAAAAATACTCTAAATAAGCAAGTAAGTTAAATGACAACACTGGTCTTGATTGAAAAATAAAAAATAAAAGTTACATTTGCATAACTCAAGGGTATAATTGATAACCTGAGTGAAAAATTAAAACATATTTACAAACACAAAAACTTCAAATTGCATTAAGAACTTGTAACCTAGCACCTTAATTAAAAGCAACATGTGAAATCGAAATTGTTGCATTCATCATGCTTTGACAGACAAATAATAACATAAAAAACTTTGTAGAATTATAATCAATAGTTTGTACAAATAAACATATTAGTAATTATTTTACATCATTTCACCGATGTGGTTAGTAGAAAATAGTAAAGCAAGCTTGCAATTGATTATTAATATGAGACAAAAACATCTTGCATAGATAACATGGTCAAATTTGAATAAAGGAACAACCTTTGGACAAAAAAACACGAGACGGATAGCATTTCAATAAATGATGAGACATAAAAAGTATATGACTTGTCTACATTTATTGCATACTATGTATTGATGAATCAAATATTGTACCCTTCTATACATTGATTTACAGGGGTCCTTTAGACATGATTGATAAATCTCACTATGCTCAAACAAAATCAAAATGAATGAGACTTTTACCTATACCGGTATATATGATACACACAACTTTGTCTTCAAAAACAAACCTTTCGAAATGAAAAATCAAAATTACTTAAAATCTTTGAAAAAAAAATACATGCATAATGTAGAATAATAAATAGAAAACAAAAATATATTTGAGAATCGAAAATAAAACCCCTCGCTATATGAAAAAAAAAAAAAAGGCATTTTTAAGAGCGTAATTTTCCTAAAAGAGCGTCATTTTCCTAAAAGCATTTGCTTATAGTTTTTGCCGCAATCAGGTTACATAATTAACACACACTGAAGACATAACATCAATATTTTCTATGATTCTAATACAATGTATTCATCTTGCTCTTAAAGCAAGCTGCATTTTTAATCACTGTGGAAAAACAAGTTTTTGCTTATCATGAGCAAATTCTATATTTTCCATAATGGTTATAATCTTCGTAAATATGTATTTTTCTATTTTTAACTTAAAAGAAATAGTATAATCAATATAAAAGGTAGTAATAGCAAATAAACATAAAAAACTCCTCTTTGTTAAATCACAAGTCCTTCATTAAGAGTTATGTAAAGAAAATCTCAAAAAATGTAAATCTGAACACAAGTTTTTGACAAAAAAAAAGCTAACAATTCCCTTGACTAAAAATATATTAAAAAAACCTAGGCTCAATCCAGAATAAATATAATACTGTTTTCTAGTTTCAAAAACATGTGCAAAGGTCTACCAATACTAAGCCAAACAATCATGTTCCTTGTCCTATCAACTGTCTGTAAGTCCTACCAAATCAATCAGCTTTTATACTTTAACTGCATACCAAATTGAAAGCAATTGCTGACAACATAACAATTAATGAAAACAAATTACAATTACCACATGATTATTGGTAGAATCTATTGTGATAAAAGGGTACACTACACTATCAGAAAGGATCAGCACTATAAGGTTAACAGATCTTTTAAAAGAATCAACTGAGACCAAGCGACTTAGTTTTTCAGGACAAACAATTTTCTTTTTGTAAATGGTTTCTTTTACAATAGAAAAAAATGAGTGATTAATCACGCTTTATGTTAACCTTCTTTTGCTGCTTTCAACATGGGTTATTCACAAAATTCCGTAAAATGAGTTAACATTCATTCCATATCTAATCTAATAAAGTTGCAAAGGATTTTATTTAGTTTACATTTAAAAATGATTTTTCACATGAATGAGATCATTTGAACACAATGGAGAACATATATATTGCACATCTGTCAAAAAAATGTGTCACACTTGTAAACGGAAAAATTGACTTAAATCTTAAAAAAAAAATGGTATCATAAAACATGCTAACCAAACACCAAATGAAAAATTACTAAATACATGTAATACCATTACCTGTTCATACACTCAGTCTGGGTAGGCAGCAATGTAACCTTTCTTTAACCTATCAGGAGTTCAGTGCAATACTCTAGTACATGTAAGTCCTTTTTGAAGGACATACTAGAGCACGAACTGAACATCTCCCTCATTATGAGCAATTTGCCCTTTTTCCTCAGTGGCTTTAAGACTATTCTGCAGCAAATGCAAAAAAAGGTGAGGTTTCATAGAAAAAAGGTTTAAAATGCACTGAAGGTCTATGTTGAGTGAGAAAGTTGGAAGCCTTCATAAATAATCTCATTTTCTCACAGTGTTTCCTAAACGTCTGGAAGTTTAATGTTAACAGCTCTGTTAACAAAGTCAGTCATGGCCACACCAATAGAATCAGCAGCCTGTAAAACTTCATTATCTTCTGTGTCAAGACGGACAGAGTTTTTGTCTGTAAAACAAAATAGAAATTATGACAGTCATTTATATGCATGTTTTATGTGTTAAATACTATAATACTATATCACAAAATATCAACAGTGAAATTACCATATGTTTTTCCCATTAGCTTGGCTTCTGTCACAACTTTGCTGTGATTATTTTGCGACTATCATTTCCATTAACTAGGCTATTTCTTTTGTAAAAGATCAAATTTCTTAACAAACACACCTGTTAAAAGCCATAAGTTAATTAAATTCATCAAAAATATTGATAAGAATTCAAAAACTATATCTGCCAATTCAAGTTTCAAATTGATAAGAAATGACCTCTTGCCAAAGAGGGAAAAAAAAGGTACATCAATCATATTGATATGCACAATGATTTATTAAATATCATTTCAGCAAACTATAAAAAAGAAATTAAAATCTAGAAATGTTTTGGAAATGTAATAAATAAAAATTCCATAGCACATTCTGAGAAGACTGTGGAATAATGCTCTTTGTCTAAATGTAAAAACTCATTCCCTATCCTCACTTATTGCTTTTATTCTTAAAGCGAAGCGCATTCATGCATTATTCCACTATCTTCAGTTATGTAATATCCCTTTTCTTTTTAAAAATCTCTTAATTATTATCTTCAGCAGGCAGTTTTCTTAACAATTTGGGGTAAAAGAAAAATACTTTTCAAAAAGTAGAAAAACCTATATAAATAGCGTATTTGCTCAAAAAATGAACATTCAAATGAAAAGGTTTTGGTGTTTTGAAAAAAGTGAACATTCTGATCAAAGAGAAGGGACCTTATGTAACAGTGTTTAAAAGAGCTATATGTATATGCAAAAGTCACCATACATTTTGTCAAACTATTTCGAAGTCTTAATCAAATATTTTGCACATGTTACTTAATCAAACACAAAATCCTATATAATAAGGGTGTTACTAGATACCAACCTGTGAAGGACAGATCCCTCGGAAATAAATTATTTGCATTTCTAACAATACTCTGTAGCTCCGCCTCCTCGGCCAGAAAGTCATTGTGGCTCTTGGTGGGTGATGGGAGACTAAACCGTGACGGACTGACATCAAGGTCATCAAGACTGTCTCCCAGAGTTCTCACTTTAATGGGAGACTGGTCGACTGTCATACTACACTGTTGTGATTCTGGACTGGTGAACACAGGCTGACGAAATGCACTTCTTGTTCCTGCAATATTTGTGTGGTCTATGTAAGTAAATAAGTAATAAACCATCAAAGTGACTTGAGAACATACTGCAATAAACGAGGTTATGTCAGAAAGAAAAGACAGTTCATCAGAGTAATAATCAGTGTCACATGGACATCATTTAGCCCTTATAGTGCAGGAAACGACTTCATGCTTATGAAAACACATTAGATCTAAGCCAGCCGCCAAGTAAATTGGCCTGTAATCTAACCTGTCTGCTGCTCTGATAACCTTTCCTCATCAGAATTATGCTGATTTTTAAGGTTATGGAAAGCAGACGACACAAAAATCTATTTTTAGAAAATAACCCAACATTCTAAGGGGTCAAAGTCGGGAAGAATATTATTGAAATTTGCCTCAAATTCAGGATTCCTGTTTTTCAAGCGGGACATGTTAATGGCTGAAGAAATGAGGCTCTGTCAAATGATGAATGTTCTTACCCGATGAGTGTAATGATGAGGGTTGACTGGTTCCCACCAGATTGTCGAGATATTTGTTGAGAGTGGAACCATTCAGTTGAATTATGGGTACACTCAGATAGATGGGCGTCGCCTCACTAGGGTGTGGCTCTCGAACAGGAAGTTTATTGCTCTCCTGAAGACAAGCGATATGTATTTCAATAAACAAGTGACAACCAAATGTTTAATTAGAATATCACCACATAATTGCGAAAAGAGCAAAATTTGCTAATAATAAAACCAATTTCTCCTTTTGACATGGTATTCCCAGAAAATCAGATGATGTGGTGTAGATCATTAGATAGAGGAATGGTTATATCTGCAAGCTGTCTATTAAGTTGTGTTTACAATACCAATGCAAACATTAATACATATGTCACATGTGAATTATGAATCACTCTGTAATTCCAGACAAGACAAAAATATCACCATGCTTTGGTTTCTTCTTTTAATCTTTTTTTCTATTTATATGGGTTTTACATCACATCAACATTATTTCAGTTATGTAGCAATACCCGACCCTTAATGATGGAGGAAGACCTCATACTCAACTGCCCACAAGGGCTTGTCAAGCCAGGTAGAACCATTGGCATTCCATAAGTCAGTCGGGAGACTACTTCTCATGAAAATCCATATCCCTCTCAGGATTTGAACCCACGCCGAGAGGGGCCATGTGATTTCAAGTGCTGTACTCTAACAACTGGGCCACGGAGGCCCCTTTCTTCTTTTAAAGATTTATTAAGTTCAATAACACAATATTGGCCATAAAACAGAAAAACAACACTTTAACACAAAAATTATAATTAAAAGTGTTAACTGTCTTTATGTGAAAAAAAAACAACCTTAATTACCATTGTGTCAAAAGGATGAATTGCTAATATGGTCAAAATACCCTTTTGACACAATGGTTTCTAAATTCCATTGCAGTAGATGCTTCAAAAAAGTTGTATTATGTAGAATAGGATTAAAACCTAGATAATGTCCTATCTTTTCATGTCTCATGTAATGAATCTATTTGGTTTGATTGATATTACTTTGTTTGTTTGTATGGTGTTTAATGCATTTGATGTTTTCCTACCTTTAAAGCCTCTTTAATACGCTGTAGTACTGGCGTATCAAGGTGTCTGCTGGTGTGCACATCTTCCTCTCCCGATCCAACACTCTCTGTGTCACTCTTCACATCTCTGTTTATATCAGACAGCTGTTGGTACAACGCCCTAACAAAATAAAAAACACAAATCAACTATATAAATTATGTTTATAACATGCATAACTATATATGTCTTTCAACATATAAACTTCATAAATAGAATACATGCAAGTACATTGAATATAAATATGACATATAATAAATTATGTATATCATATGAATAAATATATATGTCATTCAACAATAAGCATTTCATGAATGAAATACATATAAGTACATTGTGTATAAATACAACACACATAAAGTATAAATAAAGTATGTATATCATATGAATAACTATATATGCGTTTCAAAAATAAGCACTTCATAAATAAAATACATAAAAGTAAATTGTGCACAAATATGACTAATATAAAGTATATATATGTGCACAAATAATAATTTTTTTCAAAGATTAACTTATAAATAAAATACATATGAGTACATTGTGGATGTGTTTAAGTATATCTCCATATTCTTATATGTGTTGTGAATAAAAAAGATGTTCTCAATGTGAACAATTGACAGATGACATATAAATGATTGTGGATGTTAATGAGGCAAATATGTTCAATTTTCATGCATATATGTTTTTTTTGCATATTCCATTTTGATTTTTGGTTAATCCCTTTCTTCATATCAACATGCTTTTATGAAAAACAGCAAACAAATTAAAGATGCTCTTTCAGATATGAATGTGTCAAAAATGTTTTAGAAACAATACAGTTTTTGTATTGTTGTATGATATACAATTGAAAGTAGTCATTGAAAGCATAATTAAGGGAGCAGCAAAAAACTTAGTATGTACAGACTTTATTTCGAATGTCGCAAAGCTGTTTGGATTTGAATAATCAATTAATTCACTCTACACAGGCTCTAAACACTTAAATAAGAACTGATTTTGCTTCCAATAACTATTCTCCAGTGCTAATCGCATGACAGTATGATGCTGTACAGTTTTAAAGAAATTAGGTTTTAACTTCCTAATTTCCTTAATTCTGTGAACAAATAGCTTTAAAGGTCCATTAAAAGAGATTTATGCTATATCAAACTATATTTTTTGGTAAACTTTTGGACAGATTCAAATAGTTTTAACCAGAAAACACCATCAGCACAACTAAAATGTGAAAGTAAACCAGAAATAACCCAGATTAGCAAGTTTTATAATTCAGATTTCCTGATTCTTTACCTCTGACCTTGACAGTTGATACACACATTTTGAACCGACCAATCAAAATTTGTTATTTTGAATATGTAAATAAACAGGTTGTTGATAAACATGATTGAATTGGAGACAACTATATTTCAAGCACAAAATAACTTATTTTAAATGAGTCCATTTAATAGGGTCTCAATGCATTCCTAAACTAATTCTCATGACTTTTATGAACATAATAAAAAAACTCCATATATTATTTCAGTAATTTATTTGTATTCCTCTCCTTTGATGTGCCTTTAAGAAAACATTATAATCAAAAGAGAGATATTTTGTTACCAGCAACTTCTTTAATCATTAGATTTCTACCAATTATCAAAGTAAAATTTTAATTTCTCATATCTTATGACTGTCATCATCACCAGCATTAGATGTTTGACTGAGTTGATGTGTTTACCGATTTTCCATCTGTAATTGCTGGATAATGGAGTTCAGTTCATCCCTCTCTTTCTGTAAACCATCATCCTTAGGAGAGAGATCCTGGAATGAGTTCTGAAATAAGAACCATACATAATTGTCAATTTTCCTCAATACCAGGAACTATTTTTAACTCACTCCCCGATAAAAGAATTTGTGCCTGAACAAATTGAAAGTAACAGTGCAACAAACAAAAGCTGTTTATAAGACTGTGTGCTTGATTATTCAATATATGTTTGGGAGGAATATAGATCAGTGAATAATAACTTGTTTCTGACCTGGCATATTGGACCTGAACACATGCATAAAGTAATCAATGAGCTACAAACTTGTATGTAAAACATTTACCAAGGTGTGACGCCAATGCCCAGGTGAGAAGTAAAACTTGATTTTCTCATGTGAATAGTCAAGCTTATCTATATTAATGGTTTTGATAGGAAGTATTGTAGCTTACCTTACTGTCATGTCTAGGTGAGAGTTGAGGGGTGAGTAGTATCGGGCTTGTCTCTCTGTCGACCATCTCTAACTGGGCAAGTCGGCGGGCAGTTTCACCAATCTCCGTGTGAATATCATTCTCTGAAGGGTGACGGTCTTTCTCTGGGGACCTGACAATTGACAACATGTTCCAAATTAAAAAGTCACATTTTATATGACAATTCATTTGTAGAATCATAGAGTTAACAAAGGTATTCAAATGGCTAACTCACACTTTGTAAAATTTCCGGGCTTTATTTCATTAAATTGGGAAGAGGCATTGGTCTGCTAATTTTGGGAAACTGTATCTATGACATTGCTAAATTGGGAAATCAAAAAGCTGGTGTGACTTTGATTTTTTGGGAAAATTGCACAATATTAGAGAAATTTCCAATTGGGAAGGTGCCTTTCATGGTGCCCCTGATATAAAACGTGCAAAAGCCCTGAAGTTGGTACATCATTGCCAAATAGTATTGAACAATTATTCCAATGTATACACATAAAAATTAATAGGTCAGTAGTTCAGGGGTAAAGCGTTAGCCTCTGAAAACGATGGTCATGGGTTCAGTCTGGTGAATAGCTGGTTCCGCCTTGCGGCCTTTCATTAATCCTCATTCGGCACGAGTACTGGTTATGTATCAAAGAAGCAGAATCGGGAGTGATTAATCTAAGTTGTAAGAACTAGTTTCACAATCAATGTAAGACAAATAAGTTAAAACTAATGAAGCCTATTACCCCATTTCTATATTACTGGATATACATGCAGAAAAACCTAAGCATTTGCTTGAGAAAATTCACTGTCAGAAACTTTAACTCAGATTTAGGAATCTATTACAACACAATCTTTCAAACATTGTTAGTTGCAAACAGGTTTAAGCTGTACATAGTTGAGAAATGGTTGAGAACAGCATTTAACTATAGGATCTCTTACAAAAAGCCTAACACGAAACTGAAGGCTTGCACTCACCAAGCCATATTTGTGTATTGTCCGTCCGCTTCAATAGGAAGGTATTTTTGATGGACCTTCTTTCTTTGTTTACGGCTTAAATTGTACTTCAGCGTCTTGAGCAAGGCAGCTGTTCCATCCTTGGTGGTGGACTGAGGAAGAAAGCTTGCGAACTTATCATTCAGTCAAGACAACTTATTTGTTATACCGTGTTAGTCATAGCATCAATATGTATTTTCTCAACAGTAGTATAAAAATCTCTATAATAAACAGATTTTCAGGGTTTTTACCTTGACCCCTTAATATATGCCAATTTGGGGCACTTTTGATCCCTTATATATGAAATTAGAAATGAAAAATAACTGTCTTTAGAGGCAATATCCAGGAACGAGACGTCATTAAGTATATAATTTGAAAGTCAGGGAAAACATTTCTTTGTTATTTACTTAATTCTAAAATAAAAATACTGACAATACAGATACAAGAATAGGCTAATATTGCATCTATAGAGTATACATTCATAAAGTTCTTACATTCAAGCAGTATTCCTGCATCGGGTGTTTGGGCTTATGTTTCTTTTTGGTTCGACCAGTAAAAAAACAAGCTTGACACATGTCAAAGTTGAAGCACTTCAGACATTTGTATCTGAAAATTAAATGAACAAATACTCACATGTATTTAAATTTCATATCTGGCTCAAGAGTTGTTCATTAGATTTGAAGACCTTAGGCTATTGATATGCTTAGTTTGACAAAAGACTACTACTCAAAAGTTTTAACCCTTAGAATGCTGGGTAATTTTCTAAAAATAGATGTGTGTCATCTGCTTTTCAAAACCTTAAATATCTGCTTAATTTTGTTAAGGAAAGCTACCACAAGTAGCAAACATGTAAGATTACAGGCCAGCCGCCAATTTACTAGGCAGCTGGCCTGGATCTAAGTTGTTTGCCTAAGCATCATGTCAGTTCCAGCACTATATGGGTAAATTGTCTAATATTGCTTTTCCAGGTAAAATTAGATTGCTCTGAATGAAATGATGAACAAATTGAATATGAAAATTCATTTCTTATTTATCTTATTGTTACAATAAAAAAGTCAATGTTTTTTTTTTTGCAACATATCTTCTCTAAAATTCACAACTAAATAGAATATTGGAGGAAAAGGAACAGTAGCAAATTACTTATCCTAGAGATAGATTTAACCAATGTTACCTGAAGCCAATGATGGGGTATGTTTTAACCAATGTTACCTGAAGCCAATGATTGGGTATGTTTTAACCAATGTTACATGAAGCCAATGATGGGGTATGTTTTAACTAATGTTACCTGAAGCCAATCATTGGGTATGTTTTAACCAATGTTACCTGAAGCCAATGATGGGGTATGATTTATCCGATGTTACCTGAAGCCAATGATTGGGTATGTTTTAACCAATGTTACCAGAAGCCAATGATGGGGTATGTTTTAACCAATGTTACATGAAGCCTATGATGGGGTATGTTAAACCAAGGTTACCTGAAGCCAATGATTGGGTATGTTTTAACCAATGTTACCTGAAGCCAATGATGGGGTATGTTTTAACCGATGTTACCTGAAGCCTATGATGGGGTATGTTTTAACCAATGTTACCTGAAGCCGATGATGGGGTATGTTTTAACCAAGGTTACCTGAAACCAATGATTGGGTATGATTTAACCAATGTTACCTGAAGCCAATGATGGGGTATGTTTTAACCAATGTTACCTGAAGCCTATGATGGGGTATGTTTTAACCAATGTTACCTGAAGCCAATGATGGGGTATGTTTTAACCAATGTTACCTGAAGCCAATGATGGGGTATGTTTTAACCAATGTTACCTGAAGCCAATGATGGGGTATGCTTTAACCAATGTTACCTGAAGCCAATGATGGGGTATGTTTTAACCAATGTTACCAGAAGCCAATGATGGGGTATGTTTTAATCAATGTTACCTGAAGCCAATGATGGGGTATGTTTTAACCAATGTTACCTGAAGCCAATGATGGGGTATGTTTTAACCAATGTTACCTGAAGCCAATGATGGGGTATGTTTTATCCAATGTTACCTGAAGCCAATGATGGGGTATGTTTTAACCAATGTTACCTGAAGCCAATGATGGGGTATGTTTTACAGACATTACACTTGACATCATGTTTCACTGAAAATACAACACAGGAACAATTTTATTTCGCATATCTATAAATCTGAAGTACAACTGCTTTTGTAAACTTAATAAAACTATCTGGCCTGCTTACATGCTTGACTCTACCTTGTACATATAAAGCCCTACAAGATACATATGTAATTCGTCTTGAATACATTCTGTTTCCTCTTTGAATGCAGAAATAGCTTGATGACTTAGTCTTGATTTCAAGTCTTGAGTATCTAGCTTTGGTAGCTCTTGTGGGTTATTCACGTTGAGTGACGACACCATAAAAACTGTACATACTTAGACAAATTGAGGTTTTCTGATTAAATTAAGCTTTCAATCGCTACTAATTGTATATCAAACAACAATACAAAAACTGTATTTGTTTTAACATTTTATTCTCTAACTTTCAAATTTTCTCTTCTGTGAAAAAACACCATATGACATTTGAAATTAAATCAACACACTCCCATTTCTAAGTATCTTGTAGCAAACATCATTGAAACCAACTAACATATTCTCTCATATAACTATGTAACATGTATTACCTGTTTGTGTGGTGGCGACTCGGTGAAATGATGGTATCCAGACAATGGTTTGAGGTTCCTTATGTAACATGTATTACCTGTTTGTGTGGTGGCGACTCGGTGAAATGTTGGTATCCAGACAATGGTTTGAGGTTCCTTATGTAACATGTATTACCTGTTTGTGTGGTGGCGACTCGGTGAAATGATGGTATCCAGACAATGGTTTGAGGTTCCCTATGTAACATGTATTACCTGTTTGTGTGGTGGCGACTCGGTGAAATGTTGGTATCCAGACAATGGTTTGAGGTTCCTTATGTAACCATCTGTAGAACACATCTTCTGTAATACCGCCAGTCTCTATACCCTGATGCAATAATAGGTAGAAATCTAAACCAGGACTTTTATTCCCTTAACTTTTAGAGTGCTGGGTTATTTTATAAAAAAAACTTTTTGTATCATCTGCTTTCCAAAACCTTAAATACATGCTTAATTTTTATGAGGAAAGATACCTGAGTAGCAAACAAGTTAGATCACTTTATTCATTTAGCCACGGTGACCCTGCTATCAAGTTATATAAAATTCAATTTGAAAGGATGGTTTTAAAGCATAACAAAACAATACCTTCATACATATATTTTGGTGTGGTAGTTCAGAAGTTTCTTTATCAATCATTGAGGGAAATATAGAAAATATTCATCAATGTGCATAGGTTTTCCAATACAAATTCAAATATCTCATAAGGAATACCTTCCCTTTCTGTTTGACACCATGATTTTATGTATTCTTTTTATGCAGTTTTTCAGGGATCTATTTGGTCAGTGATCGTGAAAAGATATGAAAATCAACTATTACCATTTGATTGCAGCTTGCCACAGCAGGTTCACATGTTCTTCCAAAGGCTAAACTCTCATGGAGGAAATCCGGAAGCTGTAAAGGAGAGAAAAACTATAACAACTTGGCAACAACTCAATCTTCTCTCCTGTTGTGCAGACAAATTCACCTGACTTTGACCTCTATGCCAAGAGAAATTGAGAGTGGGATGACGCATTATTAATAATCGCCAAGAGTTTGTACATTGTCGGGATTATTCTATTAATTAGGCTTAATTTTGGTAAAGTTTGGAGTATCAAAGAAATGGATTTAATTTCACTCTTAATTTGATTTCACTCTTAAATGATGAAAAATGTGAGATGAATTTGTTCGCACTAAACAACCTAATATAAACAGGTGCTCAAAAATTATTGACGACCTTTGATATCTTTTTTAAAGTTCCATAAAAGATTGTTATTGTGGGCTGTTATACCCCTTCTTGCAGATGGCAATTTGTGACAATTCAAAATTGATAGCAACAGCAGAAGACAAAAAAATCATGATAAACTTTCCTAGATATTATTGGACAGAAACCATTGCAACTAAATGGGAAACTTGTTCATTAAGAGATAGAGAATAGATGGTTGGTGTCGTGAATCGGAAATGTTATTGGGCAAGGCGTCGGAATATTATCCGGTGAGCCGAAGGCGAAACGGATAATAATCCTACGCCGAGCCCGATGAATTTTCCGATTCAAAGACACCGATCATTTATTCTATTTATCCTATTACCTTTACATATTATTTCAAACAAACAAAATGAAAATAAAATACGATAAAAAAGGAAACAAAACCAAAGTAGAGAATTATGTAAACATGACGTCATGTGTCATGGCGTTCTTGTGACGTCACAATGTGTCACGTGCAAGTGATATATGGTTAGTGCCGGATATCACAAATGTTATACGGCACCTAGTTATCGGATCAAAAATGACACCAGTGACAGGATCAAAACCTATCTTTTGCCACTGTAATTTTTAAACACTTCTACAGCAGGGTCTTCAAACTGCCGTATAATGAAGTAAGGGGTTAGAATACGACAGAACTGGTAAAGGTTTTTCTCCTTGTCTACATACCCTCATGAGTGTTTCTAGAAAGGTTGTAAGTATTCCATCTCTAATGTAGGTGCTTGGATCATGTAACTCTTGATAAAAATCTGAAAATGTCAAAACATAGAAATTGTTTTGGTACCTAAAATAATTTACTTAGAAGCTTGCAGCAGATGAACTTAAGAAACGTTGTTCATTGCAAAATTAAGAATTTCAAATTAAAGGAAATCAGGTATTTGTAGAAAAGTTTCTTTGAAAATTTCCTACATTATTTCATTTGTTGTTATGACTGTACCATAACAGAGATACCTGATTTCTTTGTCCATTTTCAGTTGCTTCTTTCAAACATCTCTATGTCTGAGAATACCCTCGATCTTACAACTAAAATCTGGTTATGCATAGTAAAGAACACAAATGGCTCAATACATACAAGTTCTATTCAATTCAATGACAAACACATACTGTTGCAATTGAAAATTGCCATGACTTATATCTTTAGAAAATTACCCCTTATAGTGCTGGAACCGACTTCATGCTTATGCAAACAGGTTAGATTTAGGCCAGCCACCAAGTAAATATTTCCTAATCAAAAGAAAGCAGATATTTGGAAATCAGATGACACAAATATCTATTTTTAGAAATTACCAAGCAATCTAAAGGTTAACAACAATGTGCTACAACGTATATATGATGTATAAGGTTAGAAGAATGACTTACATCTGTATTTTTCTGTCAAGGTAGCAGAGCACAAAGTGACCAGTATTATCTTTGCTGACAGAACTCGTATAAATCCAGTCTTAGACCTGAAATTGACATTGTCTATTGGTCATTAAAAAAAAAAGTTTTGTAGGAAGGGGAAACAGTTTAAATTTACAAACAACAGCTATCTCCATATGAAATAATTGTTTCTAAGCAAATAGCATTTCACTTACTGTAATTTTTGCAGATTGTTATTCTGAATAACATTTCTTTAACATAACAATGTTCCTTGAATCCAAACAAGTAACACCCTTTTTGGCCCAAGAACAGGCTTTGAGGGAAAACTATTTTTCAATTTTGCAGAAGACTTCTAGATTATATCATTTAACACTTCCATACCAGTACTCCACTTATTTATTAATAAAATAACAAATTAAAATAAGAAGTATGGTACAAGAAGATGTGGCTTGCAAAGACATAAGTTCCTCATTTACTCTTATTTTCAATCAATTTCAAATTGACATAACATTGCAAATAATTTGAAAGCATCATCCTATAATATGATGTTTCACAATGCATTTAATTATAAATTCACTTTTGGTGAGAATGCCTAATTTCTTACGGATCAAACAAGACGAGGAGCAGATTAAGGGCCAGATCAGCCAGCATCTCTGGTTCGGTAATCTGTTGGAAGTTTACGCTGGACGAATTATAGAGGTTCCCGAGTAGTATGTGTAAATCATCACAATGGATCGACTCCCAGTCCCCTTCTCCGTGACCCTGATCAGCAAACTCGCTACGTATTGTGTGAAGTTCAACACGGTGTACTGAAAGATTACATTGATATGAACAGTTTTGAAAAGGATCTTTTCAGATTTGTTCAGCAAACAAGAGCTGTCCGTAAGACAATCTGCTTGACTATTCAATAAAATTCTGAGATGGATATTGGTCAGTGAACAATAACTTGTTCCTGAAATATAAAGATGCACAAATTACTTAACCCTTTCCCAAACAGTAACGACATTTGACCACTTTGTTGCAGACGACTTTAGAAAAAATTGAGGGAAAAGGAGAAATTGCTTGTGACAAGCAATTTTTCCTTTTCCCACAATATTTACTGCCCTTTCAGAAGATTATTTTCCAATTTCATCACATTTTGAAATGTCGTCTGTAAACTCCCTCAATTTGGGACAGTCAAAAATGTGTTGTTTGGGAAAGGGTTAAACCAACATATTCTGTGTACAGAAACTGGAATCATTTGCTTCAAGTAAGAAGCAGAGTTATTGTACTTGATCAGTAGGCATAACCAAGATTTTCTTAGTACAAAAAAGGCCAAATTTTGCTTAATGTCAAAACCATTGAACTAAGATTAGGATTCCAAACACATGTGTGTAGTTTAAATTTGATAACAGCAGTTGTTGTTGAGACAGAAACTTGCATGTAAAAAGTTAACTAAAATTTTCAAAATTCAAAAGGGGGCATAATTTGCCTAAAATCAAAACCAGACTTATGGAACTTGGTCAATGACCTAACATTATGACCCTGAGTTCATGTGTGAACTTTCAACAAAATCCATCCTTTTGTTACAATGGTATCTATCTATTCAGCTTCATATAAAAACTCATTGTTGTCTTACTATGTTTGTCAACTCCTGTTGCTTTGAAGCATCAGTTCAAAATTATCAATGCTGTAAAATCTTGCTTATTGAAGTGAAATTGAAAAGAAACCATGTGAGAATTTGTTCATTACAATAAATAACAGTTTCTTTCAATTAATGATCTGCAGCAGTAGAGACAAAATGTGTTTCCTATTGACCTTGATAAGGGATTCATGTTTGTCAGGGTATGGTCGAAATTAATTGGGACATCAAATATGTATACAATATCGAAAGTTCATCACAAAACTATATTAAACCTTTCACAAATCAAGGGTTCAATGCAAGACTATAGCAAGTGCTTCACAAATGTGAAGCACTGGCTATAGCGTTGCACTGAACCTTCGAACGTGAAGCACTTATAATATATAGTCTTTGAATGAACCCCTAATATGAGTATACGGTACTTACAATGTAGTTGTTCCTGCAGTTGTTTTATCTTAAAGGCAGTTCTGTACGCTGCATATTTGATGTTGTCAAACTCCTCTGTAATATGAATAATGATCATGAATACATGTAAAGATTTTGTTTATTATAGTGTCACCCCTATTGAAAGGGCAAGCCAATTTTGGCTTATGAGACACATTTCAGTGATTATACCAAGTACCTCCCATCTTCTATCACTATGCCAGGCAGATATAAGTCAGTAACCATTAAATTCAACTAGCTCACAAACTGGCTATTTCGGAACAAGTCCCACAAGAAACTTTCCCTGGACAAACGCATCCCGTGGGGTTCAAACCTATGACCTCCCCCTCCCAATTGGATGCCTTAATAACTAGGCCATAATTTCGGGTGTATGTATCCAAAGTTGGGTAAAATATTGTAAATAAATTAGAAAAAATCTGTAAAAATAAAAGCGTTAGGTCTTAGAAAAGGTGTTGAGCCAAAAAGCTCATTTTTGTAATGAGTTTACTACTGTCACAACAATCTTTCAATCACCATTTATATTACATATTTCCTGGGATTCACCAATACAATGCTAGGTCTAAAGACATTATCCGCTGTTCATGCAAGGTTGAACACTCATTTGGAAGATCAAATTTGTAATAATTTTACAAAGGCTAAATAAATAAGATAAATTTTTCTTTATCATACGGGCGAAAGACCGTGCCAAAGGCACGGTCTGAAGACCGCCTATATGTTACACGTACGTACGAAACGAAAGAAGGTACCTACAAAACCAAGGATTTCCGAATTACCCAGAACCCTATAGGACTTTTTTCGGCCATTTTGGTTGCAACCGGTTTTTTTGGCCCCATATGGCGCCATCTTGTCCGAAAATTTATTTCTATTCAGCTCATTTACTAGCAATGATGTGGAAAAATCAAAGTCAACAAGCAAAAAATAGAAGGATTTTCCTCCGAATATTTTTTACAACATCTTAAACAATAAACAGTTTTGTAAAATTTAGACCGCATTTCAACATTTTCTGTTTATTTGGTGAAGGTGGCGTCTCTCATCCTAAAACCCGTCAATTCTTCACATGTTGACATGGTGATTACACCAAAAACTGTAACGTGCACTTTCCGTTTTTGTGTATCACGTGACAAGACATTTTCTTTACAAATCATCATCGTTCCGATCACCGCTTCAAATCTTAAATCGAATGAAATAATCGCCTTGTTGAACGAACATCGAAAACGATGGTGTCAGGTAAGATAACTTTTTGTACACTTTCATTTTCGTATAAAGAACGCATATTTTGACAGTATATTTTGTTAAAAGCGAGATAGATAAATTGAAGAGAGTCTGGACCGTCATTCTATGTTTACAAACAAGATGGACACTACGAGCACTGTCTTACTCCGAATATTGATTTTATGTCACCGCATCTATCTATGTGTCGAGGTAGTATTTAGTACACTTTCCAGTGTTAAAACCTACGGGCAATATGGACATACATTTTAGAGACGAAAAAAGGTTTGTTTACATTGATATCATTTCAAGGCTGAGTAATCTTGATCCGTATTGGATTCTTCTTTTTGGATTGACGATGTGCCTGTTTGTTTTTTATTCACACGTTCTTTGCTCTTTGATTCGAGAATCTACCTATCCTGATGACTTCCAAAATATGTCTTTTCACCGATTATTAATGGAGACATAGTCGGGGAACATAGTAATGACTTTTAAGTAAATTTCATTTGTCTGCTTTCCAGAATCAGCCATAGTTCAGACTGTGTGAAGGTCAAATGTGAACTGGCAACCAAAGAAATGAATGTTGTGGTACTGCATAAAGAAAGATTCTTTGTTTTATAAGCACATGTAAGTACAACTTATCATTTTCATAAGTAATGATGTGAATAATACCTTGCAAATACAGATAAGACAAACAAGGAAAATTTGGTTTGAAGAGCTTTTTACTTTAGAAAGAAGGTTTTACCTGAACTACATGTGTTTTATACTGTTTTCAACACTATGTCAAACATAAATTGTATGGGTTATAGTTTGTGTACATGTCAATACATCCTCTTAGGATGTTTTTTCTAGAAAAAAAATGCACTGCAATATTTTTAAACTAGATCACTTTATCTTCCTTCCATTCATAATTTGATGAGAAATCTTAATAAACAATGATGTAAAAGGATGCATAATGACTAAAGAATTTCAAAAAAGTGGCTGGAATAGATTTGTTTTCCATTAATGTACATGGCTCAGTCTATAAGGATTACAACTAAACGAACAAAGACAGCATAAGTAATTCTATAACAAGATTTTGGCAAATATATTGCCATTAAAAGCTATTCAAAACAAAGTTTGGGAATACAAAAAAGACTACATTACTTTTGAAATGATATCTATTCAACATTCATGTGTTATGTACATATTATACATCAAAACACTTCTGCTGTATATGAGGTACAGTGACAAAGAAAGAACCATTTTAACATGGATTTTGTTTTAAACTTAAGTTTCTTCCATTATTTCTTTTAAACAGAAATATGTGTGCCTGACAGAGGAGGAACTGTACCTGAATGTGCTGACAAAAAGAGAACAGATGAAGACGTGTATGAAAATTGTCCCTGTATTTTTTTTCTCTAAAAGTTTAAATGTCAAACTTGTGTTAAGAGGCCAGCCTATGGGACAGAGTAAAACCAGTTAACCCATTACCAAACAAAACTAAAATTTAACCACTTTGTTGAAGATGACTAAGGAAAACGTTGTGGGGAAAGGAGAAATTGCTCGTGACAAGCACTTTTTTCCTTTTCCCACAATACTTTCTACCCTATCAATAGATTATATTTCAAATGTCTGCAAACACTTTCAATTTAGGACAGTAAAAAATTTTGGGTTTGGAAAATTGTTAAATTATGTAAACACTTTTTGAAGCAAGCAGGGCATAACAGCTTTGAGTAAAGCCACCATTGTATCTAAGTTATTTCTACAGCAAGTTTTCCCTTTTGTCACAATGATTTTATTCTTTACAAAAATGCTCTCTTTTTTCTGATTACAAACACTTTTGGTTGCAAATAATTTCTATTTCAAACAATGAGGGCTTTGCATTTTGAAATCATTTGGACTTTTCTAGCAATAAAGCATAAACAATAATAATTTCTAAATATTATTGGGTAAAAGATATTGTAATTTATAGAAACATTGTTTTGAAAGATTCCCTTGCATCACATTGGCTTCTTATTATTCTCTGTTAAAGATATGTTCAATTCTTTCTACCTTTTATAATGGTTTTAAAAAACACTTTGACAAAATCATGAATATAGTCAAATGACTAATGAGCAGTTATCCTTTTTCTCATTATAGTTTAAATCAAATGTCATAGTTAAATTATGCAATTTTCTTGTGGTCTGCTATTGCTTTCATTGGTAACAGTCACAAATAAAGCTTGGAAGTAAGGTTTATGGATAAATGATTGCATGTTGCCTGTTTACTTTCAAAAGAAGATGTAATAGTTAAAGTAATTTACAAAAATTATGTGCTTTGTTCTCCAATTGGACTCCTTTTTGTAAATTGTGAAATATTCAACAATTATTGATATTACACCCTGAAGATGATAAAACAAAACTTTTGGAAATAATACTTTAATCAATAGTTCGTTAAAAGGAGTAACAGGTTATTGGCACAACATTGAAGCAAAGGTTATGTTTAAATGTGGAAAATATGAAAACTTATATAACTTTCTTTATTTAAACTATTTAATGTAAATCATGCATTGCAGTTTGCAGAAGGTTAAACCAAACATAGGCTAACACTATGGCTGATCATTTGAACAAGTTTTTGTATAGATCTGTACATATTCTATTGAGACAAGTGTTTGTTATTACTACTAATTACCTTAAATAAAATTTGTCAATTGTTTAACAATAGAATTATCTTTTTTTTTTGTTTCAACTTATTATAGAAGGACTTTAGGTGCTGTAAATAATTTCAAAGAATTTTGACAATGATGGATTTCTTTTGTAATACAAATTTTTCTATTTCATCACTAAATCATATGTTGTGAAAGATTTTTAAGAATGATTCAGAGAAAACATATGCTTACAACATACAATTTGGTGAAGAGTAAATTCTACATATCAAGGTTTCAGTGCAAGACAATACTGTAAGTGCTTCACATATATGAAGTACTTACTGAAGTCTTGTGTTGAATCCTCATTTTGCATGGAGAGATTTTGGAATTCAAATTTGGTGGTTTTGATATTGCACAAACAGTGTCTTCTGTTTCTTATTGCATTACTGATATGGGTGGGACAGCTAAAACATGAGAGTATCTAGCGAGAACAACCAACCACACATACATGATAATGTGTCTTAGATGCTATGTTTGATAATAGTTTAACAACATTTTCAACAGAATGCTTCAGTTGTGTCAATAGACATATCCCTGTTTGTTCCTATTATTTCCTCATTAGTCCCTGCAAATAAACCTTCTAAGCCACCCATCACTTACCCCATAAAAACATCGTTGCTCTGTGGTTTAGTCAAATTAAAATAATTCAACATGAAGAAGCGTTCCATCCCCCCCCCCCCCAAAGATAGTTTTTGGTAGGACCTGGATCACAGCTAAAATGTGGTTATGAAGTATCCATTGATAGCATCCAACCATACATAAATGTTAATAAGTCTTAGATGCTATTGTTGGAATATGATTTAACACCATTTTCAACAGAGTGTTCCAGTTTTATATCAATCGACATTAATCCCTGCTCCTGTTATTTCCCCACCAGAACCTTCCAATATTCCTCGCTGGACATAGTCCGAATGATCCAGACGTAGATATTTCATTCTACGCCACAGTTACAGCTTGGATCATCCTAGTTACCCTAGATACTGGCCATTTAACCCATACGAATATCATTACTCTTTGTTTGGAAATTTAAAAAGTCGTGGTGCAATGCCTTTCGAAAGAATATCATACAAGCCAAAGTATCAAATGCATAATTATTCAAGCTCAATACCAAATATACTTATGTCTAATGACTATGCACCATTCATAATGGTTAGCAACTCATATAATATATCCACAGTGGTAAAATACAGTAGTTGGCGTCGTAGGTTATATATCGAACATATCTGATTTGTATCTTGACAATGGCTATTTCTTTCAAATTGGAGTGCCTCCTGACAGGACACTGCTTCCTTGCCAAGTATGACTGATACAATACAAAGGGAACATTATGTTATACAAATCCAGAATTATAGCACTGTTCATTAATTGAAAGAACAAATCTCTTTTGCCCGGTTTAGGCTTTGCCTATTATCATATTAGTATTAATCTAGAGACAGAAGTATCTAGTTAGATGGTTATAAAAAAGGATGGATAGATCTTTTAATTGAATATTCATTACAAATTGGTTAAAATGAAGGAATGTTTATAATGCCTGTAAATTAGATTTGACTTTATGACAGTCCAAGTTTCTAAGGCAACAGTGTTTATATTTTTCCTTTTTAATGGTGTTTTAGAGAAGAAAAGCGTATGTCTCGTAAACCAAATTAACAATCAATAGCAAAATCTTTTGTTAATCTGCTTCTATGAAATTGTCTAAATGATAAAAATGTACTCACTCAGTCCCTCCACAATTTTAAGCCAGTATGGATGATCCCATGAGGTGCGCTCTGTTATGTGGCTACAAATAAAGTTTCATGTTACTTAGTCCAGTATTATTATAACATGCTACTATGCAACTTTTACTGTAAGTTGCAGCATATCAAGTACAATTGCAAGGTTTTGGAAAAACAAACTTTCAATTGCACATGATTCAGTGTGGTTGTGAGCACCAACTACATTTATAAATAACTTTACATAGATAAAGGAGGTACATGCATTGTCTTGATGTCCAATTTCCAGTTGTGTAATAACAATCATTTCAAAAGTTATCTGTAGCACAAATATCCTGCAATTGCTAAGTAAAACAAAATTCTTTGTCTCCTTATGAGATAAAAAAGACTTTCAAATCTAAAGCACCAAAAGGCAACTAATTTAATTATAAAAGGAGTAAATTCATCAATGAATGTATAACAAAAATATTTCAATAAGACAATATCAGGCAAATCAAGGGTTAGTTTAAACTTATTTATTCTACATCGATTGTGACGGAAGCTTGAAGCTTATTTAATTCACTCTCGAAGACTGCTTCCTGGATACTGCACCAGTACTCGCGCCGAGTTGTGGGTTAGCCCCGGCATTTCTCACCTCGCCTAAAGGGGATTCGAACCCAGGACCCTCGGTACAAGAGGCTGACGCTCTACCACTGCACCACTGATGCCCACAAACATGAAGCACTTACTATAGTATTGCACTGAACCCTTAATATGCTTGTAAAACACATTTATCATATTAACTAGACTGAAAATAATAAATAGCAACAAATGAAATACAAAAAAGATCATTATACAAGGCCATACTTACTTCAAGTAATATGGAACTCCATTGGAACTCTCTGTCCTTTCCCAGCCATCCACTATCTTCTCTGAAAATATCAACCCTTTCTTTAACACATTACAATCTAAAGCCACATTTTTCCATCTTGCAGCAGACGACTTTCAAAAAGTATTGTGGCAAAAGGAGAAATTGCTTATCACAAGCAATTTCTCCTTTTGCAACAATGCTTTTTCAATCTATTCACATATCACAACAGCAGAACTCAAAAGGTTTTTCACATGTCTACATCGTGTTTTTATATTTGTCAGCTTCAAGTTAAAAAAAAAGTTGTTTACAGGTGGTAAAGAGTAATTAAAAAGAAAAAAATGTAAATTTTGAATCCATCTGTAGGAGCCTCGTCACATCCTTTCTGATGGGCCTCTTGCGACTAGAGATTTCAAAGTGTTAACCAACAGAAGAAATCAAATATAAAGCATAAACGATATCATTTTTATATATATATGGTATTCTTCTGGGAATAGTGTTAGGAGAAGCCTTTGGTTGAAAGAAGAAGTTTCAATGACCATACATACAACCATCTGATGTAATTTTCTTGGGAACTATGGTTGGATTTATAACCATGAATATAATAATAAAGAAAATTATTTGAGACTTTATTTGTTTGGCCATTCAAAGTCAATTAATAAGACAAGATATGTAAAATAATCTTATATGCTGCCAAATAATGCCATGAACATTTATCAGGAGCCAAAAATCGGCATCTAGTGTTAATCAGATTACAGGTCAAAAAAGCAGAAACAATGATTTGGGGTACAGTCAACTCGACAGTTTCGGATCATCGACAGTTCCGGATCATCTTATGTTTGTTGTCAAATTTCTATGAATGCGAAGAAACTCTGGCCTTAAAAACTTAACAGTCATTTAGCATATTCAATTAGCTCTTGACAAAACCAGGATAACATTTCCACTTCTTGTAAAGCGATCAGAATCAATTTGGAAGAGTTAATTAAGACCGAGACAAGTCACCGGAAGTTGACCTAATTTCAACGATATTTTTTTTCGGCGATTTAGACGCTCATTCAAAAAGATAATGTGCACTCAACCTTGATATCATTTGTAAGAAGAATTATAATAGAATGTATTTATGCAAAACTTTCACGCTAAAACGGGTCTGGAATTGTATAATTGCATGATGAATGAAGGCAGGTGAACTCGACAGTTTCGGATCATCTCTTTGATTTATAGGGGTCGTCTCAACATTACTTCCGGTCATTTTCGTACGCTCTTAAAAGGACAAAGTAAAATGATTCTTTAAAGGGAAATCGCACGAGGCATGTGTTTGATGAAAATAAAGTATAAATTGATGATATTATTTTCTGTTCTAATTGTCTCTTTGTGAAGTTAACCCTTTTTACAATAAATGATATGACAATTAACGTGATTCGGAACTGTCACATTTGATCCGAAACTGTCGCGATGACCCCGATCTTGTTTTCTTCAAAAACTGAAAAATGGTAAATAAAAGCGGTAAATCATTGGTATGAATAGACAGAGGAAGAATTCTTCTTTAAATCCATATGTTGATTTCTACAGTAAATTGGTTACTACAAGAAAAAACGATCTTTTATCTATTAGTGATCCGGAACTGTCGAGTTCACTGTAATGGACCAAAAAGCTTAAAATGGTGAACACAGCACGCACGTTTAAAATACTTACCATAAAAGTTAAAATCTATCTCCATTTTTGCCTCTTCAGTCCAGCTCGGGAATTTCTTTTATCTAACCAAACTTCTCTATCTAAATGGTATAAAATTACGAAACTTGAAAAATTAAAAACTCGTCAACAACAACAACAACAACAACCCTATGGATGTATAGTTATTGTGCGGCGTCAATTCTATTTGTTGTCGTATGAAGGTTCAGTCATTTCCTTTTTATTCAGATTTATTTATCATTCATCTTCATATTTATATGTGAGATTTCCCCTCCTCAATTGTTGGGTCTCAGTTGTTGCGCTCTGAGATATGCAAACAAGTTTTTATTTTAACTTAATAACTATATTTATAGGTCTTTGTTACCCGCATTTCAACAAAAAGTCTATTTTATTGGTAAAATTAGGGTATATGCACTCTGCACTTTGAGCTTGATTTTATGTATTTCATCTGGTTGGCAAATGTCTGTATACCCTAATTTCCTTTCTAGAAATGGATATATATTATTATTTACAATTAGATCATTAGGACGTTATGTGTGTGTTGAGATTTGTGTTGTGCCCGTTTTATGGAAATTCCTAGCTGAATCAGCTCTGATTTAGAAACAACAACAACACTAAAATTGCAGCTTGTTTTGTTTTGGATTATTTTAGTCAAATTATGCACAATTAGGTGTGTTTTCGTTTTTATAGACTGTTATTTTTGTAAGAAACATTTTCATTTAACACATATTTTTCAATTGTGAAGTTTTTCACATATTGGAATTACTTAAAATACATATCAAATTCTTTGGAATGGTAGCCAAGAGAGTGGGTGGGGTAAGAAAATATTTTTTGGTCCAGGGAATGATCATCGACGTCACTTAGCCCATCCTTGTATGTTGCTGTTTCCCATTTAGAATTTACTTCATCGAACAATATGTTAAGTAGTAAGAAATGTCCTACAGTTGAACATGGATGCCCTGATTACCGGGGCAACCGCATCAAGACCGAATTACAATCGTTTCGTCTACCAATCGTTTCGTCTTCCAATTGTTTGGTCTACCAATCATCTCATCATAATCGTTTAATCTACTAATCGTTTCATCTATCAATCATTTCATCTACCAATTGTTTCATCTACCAATTATTTCGTCTACAAATGGTTTCATCTACCAATCGTTTCATCTACCAATCGTTTCGTCTACCAATCGTTTCGTTTACAAATCGTTTAGTCTTCAAATCGTTTCGTCTACCAATTGTTTTCATCTACCAATCATTTCGTCTACAAATTGTTTCATCTACCAATCGTTTCGTCTATGAATCATTTCATCTACCAATCATTTCGTCTACAAATCGTTATGTCTTCAAATCGTTTCGTCTACCAATTGTTTTGTCTACCAATCATTTCGGGTTCAAAGCAACTTTGTCGTTTCATCTGCCAATTGATTACTACTTATTTGGTTCAAATGCAAAAATGATAAATATTGATCAGAGATTAATTGCTCATTCGATGCAATTTCATGTTTGCATTTCATAATTGTGTGATTCACATTCAATGTTTTAAAACCCTTAATTTTAGAACTTATGTTTTCCAACTAATTTAGCGAAAACACACTCAATGTGTGAAAATCAGTGTTTTCTCTGATGGGATGGGATTGTGTCTTTGAGAGGTGAATTTGCTCGGCTTGTTACATTGGTGGCAGGATGAAATGGAGGAAATTTAATTAACTTTTTAAAAAGTTTTCTTTTTTTAAGACTAGTTTTCGACATGTGTCATTGCTCTCTTTAAACTTATTCATTTCACATTGATTTTGTTGGAAGCTTGAAGCTTTTCTTCATTGCTCGAAGCTTATTTTATTTGGTTTAGATGACTGCTTCCAAGAAATTTGACCTTTACTTGTGCTGAGTAGTCCACTAACACAGGGATTGAACCTGGGAGCCTTGGTTCCAGAGGCCAATGTTTTACCACAATGACAAAAAGTTTGCAATATTGATAGATTACTAGAGCCATCACGTCGCCTAGTATATACTATGAAGACATTGGGTCAATACAAGCATGATTGCTCATTGAAAGATCATCATCGACAGGCGGATTACTGCCAATTATTACTGTAGCCCAGATCCAGTTAGAGAAGATTGATGGGATGGTTTAGAAGAGATAGTATTCTGGTAAAATGTTTCAGACAAAATAGGTCTACCATGGTGCTACTTAGTTTCCAGATATTAAGAGAATGCTCTCCATTCATTACAAGTCATTTATCCAAAAGTATCTGGAAAAATGCACCATGCTATGTAAGCCCCAACAGAAATATTTTTATATATACATGTGGAATCTTCTTCTTATACCTTTTCTTATCGTTTCAGAAAGCGTCCTTTCAAAAGTATATTGAGACATAAACAAACTTCACTATGAGTGGGAGTGATGTGAAGGATATTTTGGAGTTGGGGGGCGGGATGGCTCCGGACAGGGAATTCATCACAAAAGAGGCCCTCATGAATAGTGACAGAAAGGTAAGCAGGGTCTTCTCTAGGGCTTCTTTCAGGTGCTATGGTGCTAAATGTGTGTGGGGGGGATGTGGGGCTCCATTTCCTTGTAGATTTCTTTAATATTTGCATCCCAAAATAGTAGGATTTAATATTTATTTTGGAATTGAAAGACAAAACATAATGTTTTTAAAACATTTGATTTATCAAACAATGTCAGAAGCAAGTAAACCGACTTCAGGATAAGTTTAAAGTGCTGCGGATAGATTTCAAGCTTAGTGGAATCAATTAGAGCAGCAGCGGAATACTTATAAAAATTTTGATAGATATTGAAAAATACATGGCTTATCTTTCAATCCATTGTAATGTTACCATTAGACAGGGGTGGCAAAATGTGATTTTGTTTTACTTACATGTCTGTAATTGACAAATCTTTATCTGCACTTGGCCATGTAATAGTTCTATTGTAAATTTTATTAAAAAGTCACTTGTCCATGTAATAGATGTATTGTAAATTTCATTAAAAACTCACTTGTCCATGTAATAGATGTATTGTAAATTTCATTAAAAACTCACTTGTCCATTATGGCTTTTTGACAAGCTGGGTAATACAGACATTGGTCATCCCTGATAGATGGGAGAAAAGTCATGATTTTTATTTTTTGAAGTTCCGGTTGTATATAACTTAACCTATTACCAGACACCAAATTTTGACTGTCTCAAATTGAAAGTTTGCAGAAAGCATTTCAAAATGTGATGAAGTTGAATATAATCTTTTGATAAGGCAGAAAAAATTGTGAAAAATGAGAAATTGCTCGTTAAGAGCAATTTCTCATTTTCACACACTGTCTTCCAAAGTTGTCTGCAACAAACTGGTCAAATGTCATTATTGTTTGGTAATGGGTTAAACTCGGGTATATTTCTCTTCCAGAAAAAGGTTGTGAAGAAACCTGATATCTCCTTTAAAAGACCAGAAGGAATGGCTAGGGAGCTGTGGGGTCTATTATGGACAGACAACAGGTAGATAGATTGATAGATTTTATTTTGTAAAAAGATGTAACATTATATGGCAGCAACGATAGAAATATGAAAACACTGTATCACAAATGCAGTAATGTTGATAAACCATGTAAGCACAACATTATCAAGGATAACACAAAAAAAGAAATAGTAATTTTCATTTTTTTCCATTGCCATCAAGGTAATTTTAAACAGGCAATCATTTACCCAGGGTAACGTGTTGTTTAACATGGAAATCATACTGATAATGTTTATAAGTGTGCTTACCGTATGCAGGCTATCCCTTTTTTCCAAATACTGTCTTTTTTACAAAAGTATTTTAACCCCTTACTTCACAATATTGACTCAAAGCTGACTCACAACAGGCTGGTGGTTCTATCCTACATGAACAGCCCTTATGATAGATTAAGTTTTGGGTTTCCCTCCAAAGATTATGAACAACCAAAAGCCATATAACAGAAATACCGTTGATGTGAAATTAAAACCTCAGCATAAAAAGGAACCATTACACCTTTCTTTACGGCATCTGCTACATAATAGTTAAGAAACCATGGTGACCATGGATCAATTGCTTTTAACGAGCAATATATCATTTTGTCACATCTATTTCTTAAATATATAGTAGAGGGAAAGGCTTATTTCTCTTTTCTGTAATTTTTTACTACTACTACTTGGACTAGTCGCAAAGTCACATGTGGGTGAAATGGGTCAAGTCATTTCAGTTTCTGAAGGAAGTCCATATTTAATCTTCTGTGTCCTTTAAATCTATCATCTTCATGCATACATTGGCTAATTTCTCAGTTTTCATACATACTTTGATGGGGTTAAAAAGACAAATATTTGGAACATGTCAATGAAAAACAAAAATAGTTCATATTAAGGCTTTAACCCTTTGAATGCTGGGTAATTTTCTAAAACAATATTTTTCAATTCCAAGACCTTAAATGTCTGCTTAATTTTGATGAGGAAAGATACTCAGAGTAGAAAGCAGGTTAGTTCACAGGCCAGTGGCTAATATATTTGGCGGCTGGCCTGGACCTTACCTGTTTGGATATGAATGAAGTTGGTTCCAGCACTACAAGGGGTTATTCAAAGTACTCTAATGAAAACGATACAGAGAAAACAGAGCAGTAATCTTAAATGATAAGTAATTTACTCTATGTAATAACATAGCAGTTTCACTTAAGTTGAAAATCTTGTTTTCTATCTCCACATTAAAGGTGCTTGTTCACAGATGTGAGGAAATTTGAAAGTTTAAAATTGCACAACAGCTGCAGTGATCATTTTTGGCCCCAAAAATCTCATTAAATTTCCCAAAAACTCATTACTTTCATTCATTTTAATCATTTTTCTATAGAAAAACCCATTGAGTTTTAAGTTTTGGTCGAAAAAACCCATTGATTCAATTTAGAAAAAAAATCACTGCAGCTGTACTGTTTTATGATATGCACTGAAAAGTAGTCATTGGAAGCAAAATTACATGGTTTTTTATTCTGTGTGTATACAGTGAAATAAGGTGTATTTTAATGCAAAAGATACAATCGATATTGAGATTTACCACACATTAACTGTACATACTCTGATGAATTGGCGTTTCATGAATTAATTATGGTCTCAATAGCCACCCTCAATTGTAGATCAAACAACAATACAAAACCTGTATAATTTAACAACATTTTATTTTGACTTTCCAATTATCTCTTCTTTGAAGAAGCACCTTTCAAACACTAATAGGTTATGTGAGAATACTGTAACTATAGATGAATTCCTGAATATTATATTAGGAGTAAACCAAGTTCTTTTGTCACATTGTAATACTAAAGATGGCTGTAGAGGCAGTGTTTTAGTTTAAGTCGTTTATAACAGTTAAAGTAGTTTTTAACAATTAACAATGAAGGTTAATGACTATTCATATATTTTCAAGGTTTTCATGTAACAAGTGAGTATATTATGGACCATTATCATCGTTTCAGTTCTGTTGTTGGATGTTGTTAGCTTGACATTTATTGCTGCCTAGATATAAAGTAGAGCAGTCCAGGGTAGTGTTTTAATAAACATTTTAATATGTCAAAGGGTGACCTCCGTGGCCAAGTGGTTAGAGTACAGAACTTGAAATCACCTGACCTCACTCTGCGTGGGCTCAAACCCCCGTGACGGCATTTAATTTTTCATGAGAGGTAGTGTCCCACTGACCTATGGAATGCCGATGGTTTTGCCTGGCTTGATAAGCCCTTAAATATGCCATAGAGTTGCGCAAGTTCAAATACAACATTACCTCTGATTTCAATATTGAGACTTGCAATTTTGCCAAGTCTCTTAAATACTTCCAATGATGTGTCACCTGCCAATATTGCACTTTATAATTAAGACGCCATCCATTTTTATCTGTTTTGACAAATATTTAAGTTGTTTAGTAAAATGCAACCTGGAGTTCCACATGAGAGGCGTTGTTTTGTTATTCCTTCTTTTTACCCTATAAAACTGGCTCTATTTCCATTGTCTAAGGGGGCCAATTCCAAAAAGTACCCATAAAATCTGATTTTTGTTATAGTTTTTGAAATAATGCATGTAAAAGCCTTTGATTTTCATATTTAACTGAGGGCCTGTCTCACAAAGATTTATAACTTCACATCTAAAGATGTAACATTTGAATCTCAAAGGTAACTTTGCTTTTTTCAAGGGTTGGGGAAATCTGATTTTGTTTGAGATGTCTGTAAATTTCCGAAGAAATAATTCCTTCCATTAAGGCTTTCCAACAAGCTTGTAATATAGACATTTGATAATGCCACCCTTGCTTTTGTGAATGAAATAAAGGCTTGCAATTTAAAAGTACAATAAATATTTCACAAGTAGGACTCTTGTTCCATTCACAAGTTAACGTTTTTGTGAGGTACTCTCTTTCTCTTTGAATTTACGTTTACAAACAAATCTATTTTAAAAACCTCTGTGAGACAGTCCCCTGGCTGTCTGCAATAAGTGGGGCCTTGACAATACTATTTTGACCAAGTTTAACCCTTTCCCAAACAATAACGACATTTGACCAATTTGTTACAGACAACTTTAGAAAACATTGTGGGAAAAGGAGAAATTGCTTGTAACGATTTTGAAATGTCGTCTGGAAAATCTATCAATTTTGGACATACGAAAATTTGTTGTTTGGGAACGGGTGAAACAATTTATCCCTGGTACTAATTATATGGTATACATGTTATTAAGTTACTGCCTTTCATTGGCATTATCAACCTCTAAAGCCCTTGCTTTATGTTTTATTCTTGAATTCACATATTAGTCTTAAAAAATGTGATAAAACATTTTGATATGGTTATTTTGCTCATAAGGAGCAGTTCTTTCTTTTTGTACAAAATTTTGTGAAGTATACCATAAAATAAGGTTATTTTTATACTTTAAAAGTATCATCTAATGTGGCTTTCAATATAGACCAAAGATTTCTTTCATATATGGGATTGGTTAGCATCAGCCCAGAAACTCATGTTATGCCATCATCAAACTTTGCTTTTTACCCATTATTTCATGGATACTGATTTTCAATCAACAGCATGGAGATCAGTATAATACTATTGAAAGTGTTTCACATTTATAAAGGACTTACTATATAGTCTTACACGGAATCCTCATGCAGAAGAAAATAATTAACAAACAACTGATTGAGTTAAGAGGGATTCGGTGAAATGGAGGATTTATTTATTTGTTTAATAATTCATTTTTTGAAAATGGTTACCTTTCATGGTTGCGAAGAAATTAATGGAAGCTTAACACATTACATGTACTTCAAATATATTCATTTTGAAGCAGCTTCTGTAGAACATTTAAGAAATCACTGTGACTAATCCTTTTATCA
Source organism: Cerastoderma edule (assembly GCA_947846245.1). Taxonomy (NCBI): domain Eukaryota; kingdom Metazoa; phylum Mollusca; class Bivalvia; order Cardiida; family Cardiidae; genus Cerastoderma; species Cerastoderma edule. The sequence goes on along the minus strand of OX401405.1, from coordinate 23,277,261 downwards.
CTATGGTCACTGACAACTATCACAAAAAGGGACCTGCATGTCCCAGTGCCAGTGGTTAAGGTGGCAGATTAGTAACTCTGGGGTCCAGGGTTTAAGCCCCATCAATACCTATGGTTTCGTGGGATTGCCCTTTGGTTAGTCACTTCAGAGCCCTAGCATAGTATTGGTGGAGCCAGGAAAGCCAGCATATAACTGCAAAATTGATTACATGGCGTTAAACACCATACAAAAATAAGGACATTTTTTCGGGGAAAAGTTCTCTGTCATACGATGGAATTGATGAACTGGGTACCGTTTTACCTAACAGTTTACGCTTAAGATTTGCGTAAGTCTAAAACAACAATTCCTCTTATTTCAATATTGGGCGAAGCAATATTGCAAAGTAACATGTCATTGGAATCGTCTCTCCGAGACGCTTCCAATGACATGTCACATTGCAATATTGTACTTTCATTGAAGATACTATCCATGGGTATCAGTTATGACTTAAGCAAATATTTTCCGTAAGTTGTTTAGTAAAACGGTACCCAGGTTCATATTTTCTCATAACAATAGTGATAGAGAGGTTTATCCATGCTTTTAGTGCTTTCAATGTTGTATTGTCTGAATATTGAATTAACCCTCTCTAAAGTCAGCCTATGCTGTAGGTTGTTTAGATGAGTATTGGTGAACTGATGGGTAATTTGCATGCGGTAAATTTTGTTAGATGTATTATGTATAGGATAGAACATTATGGATTGCCTATTATTGGTTTTTGTTTTGCATTTGGCCTTATTAAGCTGATCCCCCATTTAGCAATTTGTGATTGCTTCTTGAAAATGTAAAAAATAAAAACAATTGATATTTATGCCATACGCTAATTACATATCCTTTGTGATTTTAAGTAGAAACCATTGTGATGAGAGTAGGAATTTCGCCTTTTGTTTCTCCTTGGTGTTTTCTTTTAAAGTTTCTTTCTGTGGGTGAATCAAAGTGAGTAATTGTTGAAAAATAGGGTTAAAAAAAATGCATTTGGGCATAGAATATCTGACGCATTTCCTTTCCATATTTTTTTTATCAAAAACTTCTATACATGCCATTTCCACTCTAGCCATCATATGCAGTTTTGATTTGATGACACATTCCAAAACTTAACACATTTGTGGGTGGCCCAGTGTTTAAGGTGACAGACTTAGAATGGGGGGTCCTAGGTTTGGAGCACCACCAATTCCTCTGGTTTTTTGTGAGTGTCCTTTGACAAATCATGCTTCAGAGCCCTAAGCTAGTACTGGTGGATCCAGTAAAGCCATTACATAACTGAAACATTGTTGATATAGTGTTAAACACCATTAATCTATATATTTGTGCAATGTCATGCTGTGTATTTTGGTGGCATTTAGGTAATGGATGTTTAGATAATGGTCGTTTGATTTCAACTTATAATTCATTATTTCTCAGATGAGGCCACAACTTCCTCACCTACAAGAACCATAAGTGACACATTACCTCATACCTCATTTTACTATGACACATTACCTCATACCTCATTTTACTACACCTCTAGGGGCCTCCGTCGCCTAGTGGTTAGAGTACAGAACTTGAAATCACATGGCCCCTCTCCGCGTGGGTTCAAATCCTGAGAGGGATATGGATTTTCATGAGAGGCAGTCTCCCGACTGACTTACGGAATGCCGATGGTTCTACCCACCTTGACCAGCCCCTATGGGTAGTTGAGAATGGGGTCTTCCTCCATCATTAAGAGTCGGGCATCGCTACATAACTGAAATAATGTTGATGTGATGTAAAACCCATAAAAAAACAAAAAAAAAACTACACCTCTAAGGTCACTATGTCAAAAATGGGTAGAGTCACTACTCATAATGAAAAAATGATCCCTTTGTCATAGTGGACTCTACCCATTAGAATAAAAAAAAAAAAACATACTAATTGTGTTCCTTTTTGGACATATGCTGAAGCTTTCCAAAATGATCAGCATGGGTGGTGAGATCTGATTTTGAGTTACCCTGGTACTTGTCTATAAATGCTACATCAGTTTCTGCACTTGTGCACATACTGGTTAATCCTCATAGTGCTGGAATGGACTTCACGAAAACAGGTAAGATCACAGGCCAGCTGCCAAGTAAATTGGCAGCTGGCCTGTGATCTAACCTGTTTGCTTCTCTTAGTATCATTCCTCATTAAAATTAAGCAGATATTTAAGGTTTTGGAAAGCAGATGAGGTAAAAACCTTTTTTTTTTTAGAAAATTACTAAGCATTCTAAGGGTTAAATAGTAATGTACAGTTTACCATTCTGTTGTCTATTGAGACTTTTGGACAAGTGAATGTTTACTAACAATTGATTTTGCCACCCATGTGATCAGCTCCAAATTTCCATATGGGGGAAAGGAAGATACCCTAGCCTTCATTATCATTTGTTTCTCATAAAATTAATCACATCTTTTATGTGAAGAAAAATTGATGATCTCAAAGTCTTTGTCAGATAATTTGGAACTTTTTAGCCTATATATCTTTGATTCATCCATTTATAATGTATCATGTGAAAGATAAAAACCATTGTGATAAAAAGTTATCTTATGAGAAATTTATTTTTGTCATAATGGTTTTTACCCAATATAAGTCAGAAAACATACCTTTTTTCATACTGTTCCTCTTTTTGTCTGCTGTTGTTTTGAATTTGTACAAGTCCCAAGTTTTCATATTGCGGAATTGGTTGAGGCAGGTTGTCTGCATCTCTTTCTTAATTCTATTGTTTTAGTTGATCATTGTCAATAGTATCCATATTATGTACATTATGTTGATCAATTATTCAAAAATACTTGTTTCATCCAATCTGAATTGGATGACTTAGAATCATCTGTGATATAAGGAGAAATTGCTCAACAGCACTTTATTTCATTCTCATTGTTTCTAATGTTTTTATTCTGATAATGTACCATACTCATTTAGTATATGTTCCCAGAGTAGTCTTACAAAACTGGGCTAGGAAATACTATCTTGTTCAAGGACACTCTTCCAATGAATAAATATTTGTCATCAGGTAAAGGAGCAAGGTACTGTTTAACTAAATGACTTATGAACATACTAAATATTTGCCTTAAGGAAAACTGAAATATATAGAAAGCATCATAAATAAAAGTAAAATATTGCAATGCGACACATTATTGGAAACATCTTGGAAAGATGTTGCCAATGATGTGTTACATTGCAATATTGCTTATCTCACTATTGAAATAAGGTGGAAGGTTGTTTTGAACTTACTATAGTCTTAGCGTAAGCTGTTTAGTAAAATGCTACCTATGTTTTCTGATCTCAAGTTCACAATCCTTGGCACCTCACCACAGCAAATCCTACTAAAGCTATCTTTAGACAGGCTTCAAACTGTATATACCATAGTGATGTGTGTTTTCCTGTATTGTTTATATGCTGTTTGCTTCAGGGATGCCCCACCACTGATGCCGACTGACACTAACCAGGGATACAAACAAATGAAAGCTAAAATAGGCAGCAGTCGAGTTAGACCCTGGAAATGGATGCCATTTACTAACCCAGCCAGAAAGGTGAGTTTTAGCTGTTATATAACACTGGTAGTTTAAGCTGTTATACCACTTTGATAGGTCAGTACATAACTACTGGATGCCATTACTTCCAATAAAGGACTTATTATAATGTGTTCCATATCACTTAAGTATAGAAATGGATGTCATTTAAAAACCCAGCCAGAAAGGTGAGATTAACCTGTTATATAAAACTAAAAGGCCTACTACTATTTATCATAACTTCCAAAGGACATATTCTAAGAGTGTACTGTATTATTTGTGTTTGGAAATGGATGCTGTTTACAATCTCAGCAAGAGGGGCGAGTTTAAACTATTTTATGACATAATAGGCCAGTACATAACAACTGTATGTCATTTCTTCTAAGAAAGGACATATTGTTAAAGTGTACTGTAAAGAAGTGTACTATCTTACTAAAGTAGATAGCAGATCTGTGTTAGCAAAACTGAAAGTCTGCACTTACCTTCGAGTGTTTGTGGTCAAAATTAAATGCAACAAAAAATGGCACTTATATAAAGTTGAAAAAATATGTGGTTATTTGTTATATTGGTTGAAAAATATAGTTATCAATGGAGAAATTGCTCCTTAATTTTCCCCCTCATCACAATGATTTGTACAGTCATTTGCTTAATGTGTGTTAAAAAGAGTAGTTGTGGATTGAACCATACATTTGGACATGGACCCCCAAAACCCTTGATTGGACCCCTGTTTTTCTCTCACATGCATCCAGTGGGCCCAAAAATTTCAATAGAAATGTAAAACCCTGCTTCACGCTTTACTTTGGATTAATTTGGATAAATCCCATCTGAGGGAATGGACTAAAGAAGTACATGTTATCATTGTTTTAGGATGGTGCCATATTTCACCATTGGAGACGAGTAGCAGATGAAGGAAAAGACTACCCATTCGCCAGATTTAACAAGGTGAGTATATGAAGGTTCAAATCAAGACTATACATGTAAGTCTCTCACTTTTATAAATCTGTATTCTTGTAGAGTTGGTTGATTACTGCATTGAATGTTTAACATTTTTTTTACTGTAATGTGATAAGAAAAGGCTTTTCATGTTTGTTCCAATATCCATCTATGAGTGTTGGCTGAATCACTGCATTTGGTCGATAATTTTTTACAGTAATTTAATGAGATGTAATTATTCTCCTTTGTGACAATATTCAATAAAGTACCTATTTGAATGCTTTAAAAGTCATGTGGAAGGTATAAGAAGAAATGTGACATCAAATATATAGTAAAATAATTATAAATATAAAAATGGCTTTCAAAGATTTTTTTTTTCATATAACAGCAACCTGAGGTACCAGCCTATTCCGATTTAGAGTACCAACAACATTTGCACGATGAAAACTGGACACGGCAGGAAACTGACCACTTGTTTGACCTCTGCAAGCGATTTAATCTCCGTTTTGTGATGATAAATGACCGATGGGATTGTGAGAAATACCCCAACAGATCTGTGGAGGATATCAAAGAGAGATATTACAACATATGTAACAAACTGTTAAAGGTAGGTTCAAATCTTTCGCTGCATATTTTCTCATAAAATATACTTCTCATTACCAAGTTATTTTCATATATACACTGTGTAAAAGAAAAGCTATCTGAAAACTTATATGTTTGAACATTGTCACATTATTGTTTCATATGTCCAATAGTAGTGTCTGAAAGTTCACATACATTCTGTGTTTTGATTATCTGGATAGGTCTTACCTTATAAGTCATCACGGGGTATTGGATCGCGGATAAGTGAGATTGACTTTCTTCTGAGCGCTTACCAATTGGTGATATTGGTAGGCAAAGAGTTAATTTTAAATGAGGTAATAAGTAGATTTTGTGACTGTGTTTAGTACAAAATGAACTCCTTGGCCTAGTGGTTAGAGTACAGAACTTGAAATCACATGGCCCCTCTCCGCGTGGGTTCAAATCCTGAGAGGGATATGGATTTTCATGAGAGGCAGTCTCCCGACTGACTTACGGAATGTCGATGGTTCTACCCACCTTGACCAGCCCTTATGGGCAGTTGAGTATGGGGTCTTCCTCCATCATTAATAGTCGGGCATCGCTACATAACTGAAATAATGTTGATGTGATGTAAAACCCATATAAAAAAAGTACAAAATGAAAGCAATAGTAGATAGGAATACTTTTGTTTTGAAGAACTACTTCTGCATTTGGGTATTGAGGAGAAATTATTGTTATCCAAGAAGAATGAGTGTGATATTGGGATCGAAACTTAAGTTCTCTCTTTGTGAATTCAAATTAAGATGGAGGTAGATTTTAATTCTCATTAGAGGTAGCCTGCCAAATGACTTACAAAAAGTCAATGGTTCGTTAATCTTGACCTGCTTTTAAAAGGGCCATCTCACAGATTGAGGATTTGATCATTTTGGAATGAAAATTCTGCTTTCTCCTTCGTCTCATAAGTTGCTTGTTGCAGGTGGATAAGAAAGAGAAGTGATTGCCTGAGTGATAGCCTATGTTGTTTATACTCATGACAGGTGCGGGCACCCCAGGGTACAGAACCAAAGATTAAAGCATATGATGCCGAACATGAACGGAAAAGGAAATCTCAGCTGATTAAATTGTTTAATCGCACCCAGGAGCAGGTAAGTCTCAAGGGTTCAACGCAAGACTACAGAAACATTGTCACAAAGAAGAAGGACTTGCTATAGTCTTGCATTGAACCCTTGAGCTGTGGTATCATGATAAAGGTATTTACGATAGAGCTTGCAAATGTTGGTCTTATATCATCCCATTACCCATGATGGAAATTGTGACTTGAAATCACAGCAGATGACAGAAAAAGCATGGAAAAAGGAAGACATTTTCTTTATAATATTGATGAAAAAATACCAGATAGAGGACAAATTGCTCATTAAAGAGCATTTTATCCTTCTGTTACATTTGTTTTGTGAGTTTTTGGCAGAAATTGCATTAATGTGAGGTATGATGGAGAAAATCTGTAAATTACTGCCTTGAATAGGATATAAATGAGGCATGCAAGCTAGATAAAGGATGTCTGTCATCCACGAAACTTGACTGGGTGGGCTTTCTTGCTTGAACTTTTCCTGTATTTGACAGTATTCCTGGTATGATTTAACAGTAAGTGCTTTGTTTGCTTGCTAGCAATAAGTCCATTTGACACTTTCTTTTCAAATATAAATGAAGAAACTCTGTTTTATTAAATAAACTGATAAACCCTCCATTTTATATGCAGGTGGAGGAAGAAGAAAAGCTTATAGAAGAGCTGAAGAAAATTGAGTTGAGAAAGAAGGAAAGAGAGAAGAAAACTCAAGATTTACAAAAATTGATAACGGCAGCTGATAGCAACATTGATAATAGAAAGTCAAACAAAAAGCTAACAAATAAAAAAATACAACAACAACAGAAAATCAAAGAGACAACAGGGGTAAGTATTATACATTTAGATGCTCTTTTATTGGTGCATTTTTTTGGTCTTAGCCCTTCAAAAAGTTGATCAAAAGTTTAATTTTGAACTTACTTATTTTACACCTTTTGATGGAGGCTTGAAGCTTATCAAAATCATCTTGGTGACTGTTTCCTGAATACTAAAGTAGTACTTGCACGGATTTGTCAGCTAGTTGCTGTATTTTTACCTCACCGTTTATGGGGTTCCAACCCTGGACCTTCGGTAACAGAAGCCGATGCCCTATCACAGTCTACCAACGCACCACTAATGAAGAAGATTGAGATTATCATGCAAACTCTTTCTGTAGGCCTACTAATTGATAATAGGTGACATTTAAACTGGTTCATGGACAATGATTACTTTTGAACTAGAACGTTTTCTTGGGATAAAATGATATAGTGATTCTTTTATATTACTTAAAACTAAAATATTCATACACATCTCATCTCCTTTCATAACATTGTGGAGGAGATATAGAACATTAGTGTTGCAAATTTAGTGAACTGTTTAAACTGTATTTGGTTCACAATGATCTAAATTTGAATTACCCATAGCTGAATGCAGTATGTTTTAGATACAATCATCTGGTTATTCTCACAAAGATTTGACTGCATATGCATACCTTATTTCCCTCATGTATAATTATCAAAATGGATACAAATCTGCCAACAAAGTACTGAAAGACACTGAAGGTTGTCTCTTTTTTCTTTTCTTTCTTTTTTAATGAAAACATATATCACGTTATTGGAATGAAAAAAAAGGCATTTTATAAAGTGACAAGGAATGTTCAAAACTCCACTTTAACATTTGCCACCCATTTGCAACGGAACACATTCTGTGAGATAGTCTTTTTAAAGTATTTGACCAGATGTAAACTTGATCATCATTTTTCCAATCAAGAAGATTGTTAAAAGTTTAGAATAGCAAAATACATATTAACACAATTTTTTTTTTCCAGCAAACCCCAGAAACTACTGGCATCAAGTTTCCTGATTTCAAACAACCTGGTGTTTATGTCAGAAATCAAAAGGTAAGACCACCAGCATTTAACATATCTGTATCTGTAATATTGGTAGATGTTGATGCCTCATTATAAAGATCCTGATTATACAGTATATCTTATCAGCTTCTAGTGACTATTCTTCAGTGCATATCATACAACAGTACAGCTGTTGTACAGTTCTAGAGATATAAATTTATAACTTTCAAATTTCCTCACATCTTTCAATAAGGACCTTTAGATACAGCATATACTAATGAGACAATACCGAAAAACTCTTTGTTAGAACTGCTTAAGAAAACATATGATAGAAGAAATAAAAATTAAAAAAGATATTTTTAAAGATAAGTTCAAGCTTTTAACTTCTTTCTAATTTATATCATAGTCTGTCATATGTACAATAGTCTAAAATAGCTTATCACGGTGTGTCTTTCAAATTCCAAACCTAGCATATCCTAGAACATTTATTATATTCCTCCATTCTTCACTAGCCACTTTGGAACACTTGTAAAAACCTAAACAGGAACATTTGTAGTACATCAATTTCCATGACACTGCAACCAAGAGAAGATTTGCCCCAATATTATTTAAAAGATTATCTTATTGTTTTTATAATCTTCTTCTTGAGAAGATCCACACCATCTACAGGTGTGGAACAGTCTCTTAGTTGTATGAGCAGTCTTTCACAAAGGTATATTTCTGTTTCATTTGTAGATGAAATTACCAGCAACTGTTGGACAGAAGAAAACAAAGGCCATTGAACAAGTTCTAGAGGAATTGGGCATAGGTATGGACGTTATGTATACTTTCAAGCAATTAGCCCTTTTCCCCTATTTTGTGGGTGGTTCTTGACAGAAGCACCAGTGGAAGACAAATATAAAGTATGAAAAATGATAACCATGCCTCAAGATACTGGGTAGCAAACTTTTTTTTGTTTCCCCTTTTGTCACAATGGTTTTTTTTACATTTTATGCTGAAAGTGTATTTAAGTGTTTTTAGATAAATAATCACCAAACTGAATAATGAATATTATTGTGATAATGTTGTATTGTTACTGTAGATAAATATGATTGAAGAATCACTATAATGTTGAACAAGATTTTTGATGTGTTGTCGCACAAAGATTGAAAACTTTATATTCAACTTTATTGTACAAATTTATTGCAATGTTCATTGTAAAAACTATTGTGTCAAATTCTTTCATTCAAGGATATTTGCGAAAAGAACAAGAATAAATGCAACCAACATGATTTAATTCATTACAGTTATTCAATCAAACAACCAAAATAGATTTTGTGAATACCATACCATTTACAAACTTAAACCATTCAAAATTATTTTTTTCAGATTATGGCCTTTTACGCCCAAAAAACAATTATGCTCGAAACACCGACATTTAAAACATTGTGACACAATAAGATATTTTGACACGACAATTTGTTTTAAACATATACAGCATATTATCCCGGGTTACTGTTCAAATTTGTTTATTCTTTGGTACATTCCTTTAATGTGAACCCTAACCAACAATGTATGTCATTTTAGAATATAATCCCATGCCTACCGATGAGATAGCAGATCACTTCAATGAACTACGACAAGATATTGTGTTGCTATACGAGCTTAAACTGGCGCTAGCTAATTGTGATTATGAATTGGAGACTCTCAAACATCAATATGAAACATTGAATCCTGGGAAGGTATGTATAGCTAATCTAAGCTGAAGTGCATGTTGAAGAAATCACTATCAAACTCGTCTATCTTCACTTTAACTTTAGCAACAGATAGCTTAACCCTTTTCCAAACGCCAAATTTTCGACTGTCCCAATTTGAAAGAGTTTGCAGATGACATTTCAAGATGTGAAGAATTTGAAAAATAGTCCTATGATAGGGTAGAAAACATTGAGGGAAATGGATAAATTGCTTGTTATGAACAATTTCTCCTTTTCCCTCAAGGTTTTCCAGAGTCTTCTGCAACAAAGTGGTTAAATGTCTTAATTGTTTGGTGATGGGTTAGGAGGGCAATTTTGCAAGTGGGCAAGATGTTTACTCCTAGATAAGCAAAATATCTGCAGCAAGCACATTTTTTGTTAGTAGCAATGCTTTCTGCTCCACCAGGACTTTGAATTGAAATATAGTGACTTTGCTTACCTTACATATTCTGATTTAAAAAAAAAACCTACAGGTAGGGTCAAGAAAACACTTACACAAGGAAAACTTTTTCACAGTTAGTCATTTTTGTCGTTTTAATGCATAAAGTCTTTTATTACTACCAAATAGCATGAATACTTCTTTGTTCAGTTTCAGGTACTTTCTAAAATGACCAGTCACAAAATCAAACTCAGCTTTTGGACTTTTTGAATGTTGGAAATTCGCTTTTTGTGTCCTCTGCCACAATTTTCTTAATTTAGTTGTCCATTATATCTCACTTCGACACTTTGGTCCCAAAATTCTTACAAAACCATTGTGACATCAGGAGAAATTGCTAATGAAAAAAATAGCTTCACATTGTCACATCATATTATTGCAAAGAAAATGCAGTTTTATGCTTTATAGTTGTAGTCTGCTGTCCTTTTTAATTTGGATCTGTGACAAATTCCCAAATGGGGTAATGGTTTGATAGAAAAGAGTATTTAATTGCCACTATGACACATATTTTATGAAAGAATGTTTATGAATATTTAAAGAGAGTCTCTCTTCCTTTTAGAGTCCTGATGTCCCTCTACCAGAAACACCTGATCCATTAGTGGAGATTTCGCTGGGTATAGATGAGGACTCCAACCTTACAGATTCTTTAGACATGGGATCTCTTACACCTAATGTAAGTAAATACTGTAGTGTAAAGTTTGAATCATTCTTTCACTATAGTGAGGATTTACTTCTTTCACTATAGTGAGGATTTACTCCAGTTTTAATCCAATGCCTAAGATAAACAGATTAGATCTGCAGTAGAATAGAAATGAATCAGTTTTCTCAATGGAGAAGGGTGGCTCTTCAGTTAGTTGTTTGATGTTTATACTCACTTTTAAATTTTGTCATAATGGATTTATCCAAATTGATACACGTTGTATTTTTGAATGGAGAATTAAGATGAGCACTGAAAAGATGCATTTTGGGCCAAGTTTCATTTACTATAATGAGATCACTTGTGGCTTTGTTTTGATTTTTGCTTACATTAAGTTAGATTTTTATTTAGAGTTTATGATCTGACCTGCAAAATGCAAAATGATTCAAAGAATTAAGGGCTGTATACTATCTTGAGTCTTCTACGTTTTATGTTGAGCCCGGTATCTGAAAGCAGCTGCCCAATTAAATCAATCTATGAAAAAAGCATGTAATCTGGGTCTTTGGTATGGACTTATTCTGTAAATATAAATGCTCTATGCTTGTTTACCAAGGGGCCACAGAATTTAGAGTGAAGAACTTGAAACCTCATGGACTTTTTTCTATTGGGTTCAAGTCACATTAATTATCAACAGATATAATATATATAATGATCAATTGAAACTACAAGTTTAATTAAACACCGTACAAAATTTAATACATTGTCATAATGTGAAAAAAAAATTGCGCTGACTTTAGTCATACTGGTAGCACAAGTCTTCCCAAAAACACTTGTCTGCCTTCTGATGTTTTACACTGTTCATCTTTTAATAAATCTGCAGTTGTTTAAGACTGAAAGCTCATGCCAAAAGTTCAAATTCCTTATGGTTTCTCTCATTGCTTTTTACTGGTTCAAGACCTTCACAATTATTTTTACAAGGGAAAAAAGTCATACTGATTTCATAATTGTCTATTTCAGCGAAAGAGGAAAGCTGCTCTTGAATCCACTACAGCACATTTGTTGAAGAAAACCAAACACAGGGTCTAATAGATGGTGTGGTTTTTTCGCCATTTTGTGTTCATTTATCATTTCTGTATTAAACTGTCTCTTAATGCTTACAGTTGGTGTTTGTTATAATTCATGAAACCTGGGACTTGTCTCACAAAGATTCGTAACTTTACCTCTTTGTTTTTAAATTTTCGTCATTCTTGATACCCGTATGTAACTTTGTTTTATTGAATGCAAAATAGACATGCGGTTACAAGCACAATAACGGTTTTACAGGTAGGACTCGTGTTCTGTTCATTTCTGATTTCTGGCTTTCTTGGGATACTCTTTTCATGCTCATATTTACACTTGGGTCCTGCATGGCCCAGTGATTCAGGTGGCAGACTAAGAACTGGTGGTCTCAGGTTCGAGCCCCATTGACACCTCTGGCTTTGTGGGAAAGACATTTTGCATGTCACTTCAGAGCCATAACATAGTACTGGTGGATCCATTAAAGCCATTACATAACTGAAAATTGTTGACATGGCGTTAACATGGTTTACCATACAGACAAATTATATTTAGATGCAACAAAACCTATCATACCAACCTTTGTGAGACAGCCCCCTGGGCCTTTAAAAGCTCATACTGACTCTGAACATACAGGTTGTTATAGATTAAACACTGGCTTGACCTATATTCCTATGAAGTCAATGTCACATGATATATTCATCTTTTACCTTTGAGTGATTGCATTATGATGTGGGTACCCTGTCAGTGACAGAAATAGATCGTGAATTACAAATGAAGAAACTGAGAGCATAGGGATGTGAGGATATTTGTATTTCCTCAATGATATAACTTGGTATATATGCATTAACATCCAATTAATCCTCAACTTTGAATATGAATATCAAAAATTAGATTACAGTGGTAAATGTTCCTTGGAAAATTAGAATATATTGTTTGAATAAAGGTTAATTTGCTCCTATAAAATTGTAAGCAATCATCCTTTTTCCCACTATTAGTAAAAGATATTACATTGTATGCAGCAAACCAAGTTTCTTATTCTAGGATTTTTAAGAAAGCAAAAAAGTATTAGAACTTATCATCTAAAGTAAGTGATGGGTGGGTCTACATTAAGCCCGGACAAGCAGTGGAAAGTCCAGGTGCTTTGAAAAGGTTTTATATGACATTCATGTTTTTATAAGTGTTACATATCAATTAACTGGCTATTTAACCCTTTCCCAAACAACAAATTTTTGACTCCCAAATTGAAAGAGTTTGCAGACAACATTTGAAAATGTGATGAAATTTAAAAAACAATCTTGTGATAGGGCAGAAAACATTGTGGCAAAAGGAAAAAATGCTCATTACAACAAAGTGGTCAAATGTCGTTGTTGTTTGGGAAAGGGTTAAACATATACTCGATGGAAACAGTAAGTATTTCAAGGGACTGATTAATTACCCATCTCAAGTTAACGGTCTAAACAAGTAACTCATTAAGCTACCCATCCCTCTCCACCATTTTGCCATTGTGAAGCTGCTTTCTCTTGCCTTCAGATGTTTTTATCCAGCTTCTTCCTGATCAAACAAGAAACCTGAAAGTCCCCAAGTTTGAAAACCCAGTTAAACCTTGGATACAGACTGCAACTAGTCTTTTCACAGTGGTATCTCTTGCTTCAGATGCATTAAAAAAACTTATTTGTTTAACATTGATTGTGTAGGAAGGTTGGAGCTTGTTAAATTCCTTATTAATGACTGCTCCGGATGCTCAATTGGGACTTGCACTGATTTGTGGGTATGTCTCGCCAATTATCACAGCTCCTAACAGGGATGAATCTTGGACCTCGGTACAAGAGGCCGACGCTCTACCTCTGCTCCCCCCCCCCTCCAATTAAAAGGAGGTATTCTGAAGTAAGTAGTATTACTTTGAAATATAGCTGAACCATTCTTTCATTAAGGATTTTGTGGCAGCTTGGTCAATTTCAAAGCAACAACAGACGATATATATAAATGATGGATGTCAGGAGTTCTTTTGGATAATGTGTTGAATCAATCTGAATGGATAAAAGTTTAAGTATTGTAAGAAGAGATAAAAGGTGAAATGGATTGACATAGTTCTCAAACTTTTTGTTTACAGGTGTTTAAAAAGGTTAGATATGTAGGGAAAAGCTCAGTGAAAAAAGCAATAAATAGTCTAACATATTTAAATCGAGACTTGAAGAAAAACCCTGCAAAAATTAAGAAAGTTTAGTTTGACTGATATCTCTTTAATTCTTTGGTCAATGTCAGGTTTCACTTATTAAAAGGGAGGTAACCGCGATGCGAATTTCACCAATAATTATTGAATGCTCTCCCCTTTAACTCTTCAATTTAAAGATTACAACATGGTCTGAAATCTAAAGTCACTATTTGAGCACTTTCATCTATTTTGAAGCTCACATGATTTCAAGCAAGAGAAGGAGAGACACATTATGTAATTCAGACTTTTAAGGTAAACTTTATGTTGATTGGAATGAACATTTCTATCTTTAAGACCTTAACTCCAAATAACATTATCACATCTTGAATGCCAATTATTCCGGACATGTTATATATGCGGACAAAAACATGACTTCTGTCATTTCTTTTCATTTTTAACGCAAATTTACATTGAAGGATGAAAACAAATATACAGCCTTTGTGACGTACATTGACACGTATATGACAGTGAACATAGCGACTATTTTACGCAAAATTAAATGGCCGATGAAAGAGAAAATATATCTCTATAATATCAGAGATGAAGATTTATAATTCTGACTGGAGTGGGAGAGCTGACTTATGAAGTCATCTTGAGGGATTTACTAGCCTATGGGGTTAATGAAGTTCCCTAGAAGACAACAGGATGATGCACAGGGGCTTGAATTAGTTAAAATAATTTGATGCATGAAGATTGCATTAGGGCTTGAATCAAATGCATACCTTATAATTTGTTATAAATGTATCAGGGCTCACGCTGTCGGTCGCCAAATGCGCCAAATGCGAATATTATTTCATTCTGGCGAAAGATTTCCCGATTTGGCGAATTTGCTTGGCGCATGTTTTTTTTTATTCAACTTTACCATTTTTACACCTGTCCGGATATTACAGACAGTTATATCTTTTGACACACTTAACAGTATATCCGAAATTATGTGTAAACAACTCAACACACTTGATTGGTAGACTTGATGCGGTTGTTCCACGAAAACCGATTACTATTTACCTCATTCCGTCCAGTGTGTTATGATGCATGGCAGAATGCAAGAATTAAAAGAGGGTTAATTTGTAAAGTATTTTGATATTGACAGTTTGCCTCCTTCGCTGATGCAACGGTATTATTCAAATTGCGATCCTCTATCATTAATCATTCACATCATCAGATCGGAGTCTTGACGAGAGTAAAAACAAATAGACCTTTAAGATCATGTTTACTTTTCATTTATCTATCGGGCATTATAAAATAAATAACAAAACTGAGAATTCAGAAATGTATAGTCTTCAATATGATTTAATTTTATCTGAGATAAAAGATTCATTTTGATTTTGTTACTCAAAGCGTATCTTTGGTTTATATTTGTTCGGAAGAGGGGGGGGGGGGAATGTCTTGGATTTTTTTTTTCGTTTTTTTACATGATATTTTTTATTGGCATTACACATTACATATTTATGACAATACAATTTTAATACAAATGGTGAAACATAACAAACAGAAATAATTTACCAAGAGGATTTAACACATATGTACATATAACATGAAAAGTGTTTAAAATAAAGAAATTTTAATTGGAGCCATTTGCTCAGAATTTGGCTCCTACTTCTTTAATTTGGCTCCTTTTTTTGTCATTTGGCGAATGTGCTGGCGCAGACTTTTTTCCAGCCAGGGTGAGCCCTGTGTATAATAAGATAATTATTATATAAAGAGGGATTTTTGATGTATGCATTGATTTAAGTCCGGTTGATCATACATGTTACCTATGAATGACTATTTGTAGCTTGTTGAATTGATTTACTTTTTGTAACAATTAGCAAAAGGATTTTGATATTGGGTAATAAGCCCTGTATTTATATGATAATGTTGTGTCTGTATTACTGTTTTCGGTGGTACCTTTTCATTAAGTAAGGGTGAATGATATTTTGCTGAAATCCTTTATTCAAAATCCCATTCATATTTTCATTTTGGACAGTGGTCCAGGGGTAGAGCGTCTGCTTATGGATAAGAGGGTCGTGGGTATGAATCCCATGAGTAGTGGGGTCTGCCTTGCGAAGTTTCATTTATCAATTCTGAAAGAAAGAGTGAACGTCTTAAGGCTCAATCAAGACGCAACAATTTGAATCTATACGGTAAAGAAGATGAGCGAAACATGGAAACAAATGGAGGCCAAAGTGAGGATTGAGATTTCTGGTTATGTATCCAGGAAACAGAATCGAGAGTGATTAATCAATCAAATTTTTAAGAACTTGTTTTACAATTAATGTAAAGTAAATAATTTAAACTAAGTTTTCCATCTGCCTGAGTTATGTTATCATGTAGCTAGTTGTTTTTTTTTTATTAAAAATGGGTTGCCAAAGTATTGTCAATGCATATTTCTGATATTTCTATTTGTATAGATCAGTAACCACTGTTGTGCCAAGAAATGTCGAAAGCCACAAAAAGGAAGCATGTTGTGAAGGAGGTGTTGGATGATTATGTTTTACCAGAGGATTGTCAAGAGATAGTGAGGGTGAGAAACAGCATTGTCTAGATTTCAATATCAAGTATTGTCTTTTTTTTCTGACCATTAACTTTACTCTTAATGAAAGGCCTTGGTCCTATTTTATCTGAAACCCTTTTGGGACTTTGAGCAATTGCATGACTTAATTTAGTCTTGTGTTAAGCCCTGCAAAAAGCATGTCCCTGATTTGATTTATCAATGTGATTTTCCTGTTATGATTTCAACTTTAATTTCATTCTGTATCTTCTTGCAGTTTTGTCCTTTCTTTCATTCGACAGTACTTAGTCAAAATAATTCGATATGAAAATTGCTTTTTATTTTCTGATGGGGCAATCTAATGTCGAAAATTCCAACGATCCAAAGAATGGAGGAAAAAATCATAATCGGATTTTTTGTTTTAAAATACAAACTGGCCTTTCAATGTCAATTGATGAGACTAGATATGTTAACTAAACTTATATACCACCAAATAATGGCATCAATTGCCATTAAACAATTAAAAACGCTAAATTAGTTTTTTCACATTCCAGTGCGCATGCGCAATGGAAGTCTATTGGGAGTAGAAAAATCGTCACCTCGTGTCAATTAAACCAATCTTACAAAGTAAATATGAGGAATAAGGTTTGAGAGAATGTTCTTTCATTAGAAACACCTAGAAAATGACAAACACGATTTTAGGTGTTCTGCACAGTTTAGGTAGGAGATCATCATTAAGTCTATAACCCAGTATATATTTTGTTGCAAATCAATGTCAATCATTGATCGTTTTAAGCAGTTGTGCTTCTTAAGTGGTTTACTCCAAAGAGAATACAAGTATGACAGAAATAAGCACAGCATAGACAACTGGCAGTTACATTATGAATAAGGAAGATTGTCTGCCTCATATACAGAAGGTAGGGGTTTAATATTTGGCTTGACCGATGTAGGTTATACCTTAAGACTGAAAAACACCATAGGGCAGGGTTATACTAAACATCTTATAATAAGAATTTGCGAAAGACAAAAAACATAATTTCCTCTATTTCAATTTATGGGAAAGCAAAATTGCAGAATAACACTCTTTTGCGTCTCTCCAAGATGCCTGGAACGAGGTGTCAATAACAGTATTGTAGGTACATGTATGTTTAAGATAATAGGCATTTTGAATAGTTTTGACTTACACAAATACTTTCCTCATGTCATTTGGTAAAATATTCCCTTTTATCATTCCCTTGATATTTTATCTGTTTTCTTCATTTTTTTCATTTTATGTTGATATAGATGAAATGATCCTGGCTTCAATGACATTACCTTATCATTCTTTATGCACATGTTGTGTCATTGCGTAAGCAGGCTGTAAGTCAAGTTATGATCCATATTTCAGGTCACCGCAGGACGAGGAAATAATCTACATGAGGTAGAGAATGACTCTGGAGAGAAGTTCCTGGCCAGTATGCCTACAAAGTTCCGTAAGAATATCTGGATAAAGAGAGGTAATCACTGTCTTGTTATTAAGGTACCCCAAACCACCATTTCGAAAGTGATTCTTCATATTTGTGTTGTCAATATGCTCACGAACCTTAAATTTAGCAACCTTTTGCATCCGTTTCCATGATTATTAGTTCTTGACCATCGGGTTATGGCAATGAGGAAGATAGTTCTTTTTTATAGATTTGTTTAAAATTCGGGTTTGGTAAGTGTTTTGCCTTATGTATATGTATTGAGAGTGATTGAAACAGGTAGAGGAAAGAAAAGGCTTCTTAATTTGGATTATTAAAAAAAATCATTTATTCAAAATGATTCGCCACAAATCACTAAATCTGCAAGTTATTGATAAAGAGTCAACTCAAACAATTAAAAAAACTTCAGTCCCAAAAGATGTTTTAGTCTTTTTAAAAGGCTTCAAAATTTGGTAAGCATTTACTTATAATGTACAATTATTTGTTATCAGGGGACTATGTTATGGTTCAGAAGATAGAGGAGGGAGACAAGGTGAAGGCAGAAATAGAACACATTCTTTACAAGGAACAGATTAAGTACATAAAGGATGAAGGAAAATGGTAGGTACACACAATCTTTTTATTTGGCTGACACCATAATTAAAACTTGTTTTTTTTACATCGATTGTGACGGAAGCTTGAAGCTTATTAGATTCTCTCTCAATGATTGCTTCCTTGATACTAAACCAGTACTCTCCCCATTTGTGGGTAAGTCCCGGTAGTTTTCTCTTCACCCTATGGGCATCGAACTGTGGACCCTCAGTGCAAGAGGTCCAAGTTCTACCAATGCAACAATGTCATCCACACATTGGAATTGACTTCCATCAAAGAAGTTTTGATTGTCCTCCGCCTATTATTATCAACTATTTTTATTGCTGCAATGGTTACTATGCTTATTGATGTCTGATGTTGTTTTTCTTTTGGGTTTTTTGGCACTTTGGTTATTGATATTGAAGGTATATTTTACTATTTCTATATATAGTTCTCTGGAACTTAAAGTGAGCAATTAAGATGTGGATTAGTCTGTCTATCCACCATCAACCTTTTCTTCCAACAAATTTTCAATCTAGACCACTATATAGGAACGATTCTTGGGTGTTTCTCCACAAAAATCTGTCAAATTGTTCTATCCACCTATAAATTCACAAAACCCAAAGGGGGATTTAAAAATGGATATTTTACAAATCTCCATGTCTGAATCTGCATCATATAGTATTTAGTATGAAGCATAATCAAGATGTTCTCTACAAAGATTGATCAATTTGGAAACTGTAAAATTCTTCTTATCCCAAACTAAGACCTTAACCTTTGAGGTTGATATGAAACATGATTCAGGGGTCATCCAGATTGGATCCAAACTGGGTCTTCCCTAGGGGAACAGCTCAAAAACTACTAGACTTCAAAATCAGAGTATTTTTCATGCTTTACGACTAGTATCATCAAATAAGAAGTTTAAAACAATCAGCTATAAATTTCTACTTTTCATTAAATATCAATTAACATGTTGTTTTCAGGCCACCTGGTTTCTCAGAAGTGACAGATGATAAAACCGACTCTGTGATACCTGATGACATGTTACCGCCGAGTGAAACAGACAGTGATTCTGACACGGAACATTTGGGTGAAATGGTGATCAACACCAATAGACCAACAGTAGCTTATGACGATGATGACGATGAGTCAAGTGATGATAAACAAAGTGATGGGGATAGATGAAACTAGTCTACCTCATGATACAAAGATATTCATTCTTTCTCACTCTTTACCATTAAATGAAATTTCATTTGTTAAATGAATGGGATATTATGTTCTATGCTTTTCTCATGCAGGGTTTTCCTTGACTCCCAACTTATATAGTAAATGGCCCAAAAAACCTTGATATGACTCCATTCACAATTCCATATATATGGGTCAAAAGTCCCCAAAATTACCATAAATCAAAGGGTAAAATAACTCTGATGATCCAAGCTGTAACTGTGTTATAGTAGAATGAAATATCTAGGTCAGGATCGTTTGGACTAGGGGTCGAGGGAAAACCCAGCTCATGTACTAAGGGTAATATTGTAATGTCAGGATAAATTGCTCTGATGCATACTGTCTCCTTTCCCAAAATATTCTCTCAGTTTCCAGAAGTTAAATGATGAAATCTGGGAATAATCTGGCGAAGGGATAGTTGATACCCATTATCATCCAATGATGTGTCCTGTGTGGCTCAGTCGTTAAGATGGTGGACTCTGAACACGGGGGTCCCGGGTTCGAGCCCCACCAACACCTCTGGTTTCGTTGGCATCCAGGAAAGCTGTAACAAAACTGAAAAATGTTGGTACGGCACTGACGAAGAGGACTCATGGGACCTGTATCAGTTAATTACTATATTATTTAAAATGATGTGATCGTTAATCAGATTCAAGGGATCTTGCATAAACACAAACTTGAAAACATTGTGACCAAAGGGCAGTTTGACTTAGCAAGCAAATTCTCATTTTGGCCTTTTCTTTTCATGAGTTATTTACATTTCATGAACAGAATTACTGGGTTTTGCTAAAATATGTGTTTTCATTTGAAGTTATCTGCTGGAAGATGGTCAAATGAATGGAATCAAGTGAGTAGTGATATCCAGTTATGCATTGCTTGCGACTTTTCATTAATTGACTTCTGATGGGGTTCTGGTTTCATTTTGTCATATAACAGAGTCCAGTGTAAAAAATGAATAGTTGAACAAATTGTTTCCAATCTATGTAAAACGAAAAAGTATTAAACCTAATGGTGAGTGACTAATAAAGATTGATCTATTGAGTGATATTCCTATATAGCCAATAGTCTAGACAGATGCAGCTTTTGAATGAATGCTTTATTAACTATGAAATTATTATTGACATTTATTTATGACTGAATAAATTTGAATTGAAATAGGTGTATTTTTTATTTCCCTGGTGAAATCTAGTTTTTGATCATTCTTGGTTTTGCTGATTTTGATGTGATTATGAAGACAAAGTGCCCCTATTTTCATCCATATTTCTCCCTCATAGTTTCAATTGTTTGCCCCACTGGCCCAGGTATATGCCATAGTGAACAGATTGAAAATATAATTGTCAAATTGAGGGAGTCTGGAACCTATGACCATCACACATATGATGAGGTGCCAACTCATTCAATTTAGAAAAGTATGTCCGTTAAATAGTCCAGCACTAGATCCATAGACCCAAGAATGGTTGCCATGTTGGTGGTCTGTGATCTCAAAATAACCTGGTTACAAGCAAATGAATTATGAACTTGTAAAGCAGTCAACAAAAGAAGGCTTTGAAATTAAGAGATCCTCGCTTTGGATAGAAATCATCATTGAAACTTGTTATTTTATTTTATCACATGGTGTTTTATTTGAAATGTTTTACAAGAGTAGCAAACATTTTCTTTTTTACTAATAAAAGGTGTAATTATGCACTAAGATGATACCAGTCAAAAATTCTCGTATTGGAATTATAACCACATACTCTGTCTTTAGCACATCTCCAACAGAAGACAGCAGAATATCACTGTGAAAATGGAACAACTGTTCATGACAACAATGTCTCCTTTTATCAATGGTTTCTGCCAAAAGCTGTGTAGAAAGTGTACACTGTACATGCTCTTTGAAGTGAGCTGTTCCTTTCAATTTGGATCATTCATACATTTACACATGTGGAACACATTAAAGCGCCAGGGTAAGGTTTTACTTAACAGTTCATGGTAAAAATAGTTCAAAACAACAGTCTCTCTTATTGCAATATTGGGATGAATAATATTGCAAAGTAACACATTGGAATTGTCTCTCCGAGACGCTTCCAATGATTTGTCACATTGCAATTTTGTACTTATATTTAAGTACTATTCATGCTAATGGGTTTGACTTGTGTAAATATCGTTTTAAAGATTTTTATTAAATCGGTTCCCTGTGCATATTTGAGAGATAACAACATCGGTACAGTCTTCGAGGAACCGCTGTTCAGTATAGTTGTGGTCCAAAAACATCTGATAGGTGTATATATACATACAATACTTTAGAATAGGTTTATTTGTAATATACGAAATCATTCGCCTAATACCAAACACTGATCAAATATAAATAAGCGTGACGCATTCAACCAATGCTTGCATTTAACCAGGGTTTTGTGAATATGTGATGTCACTAACATGGAACTGGAGAATGGGTGAAACCCCGCATAACTTCATACAAATCAACCAACTCGTCAACGGCTCAATTAAATCTGTGTCAACCAAAAAGGGTAATAATCATGGTGGCATATTTAAAAAATAACCCATGAATTGCCTTTATCACCACTGTCCTTGATCCAACGGTAGACAATTACTCATCTTTAATCAATAGAGGCGAAGTACGTCATGATCGGTGAAAGGGTCATACATTAGAATTAGACCTCTCCAATTTCTCCTTTTCTAACTACTGTACATTAATTTCAAGGTTATCCTGCAATAGAACTCTAAATATCCAGGGTTAGGCTGGTAACTTGGGTGTCCATAGCCTGGTGGTAAGCCCTTAGAATGCTGGGTAATTTTCTAAGAATATATTTTGTGTGTCGTTTTCTTTCCAAAACCTTAGATGTCTACTTTATTTGGTTGAGGAAAGATACTCAGAGTAGCTAGCAGGTAAGGTCCAGGCCAGCCGCTAATTCACTTGGCGGCTGGCCTGGATCTGACCAGTTTGTAAAAGTATGAAGTTGGTTGCAGCACTATAAGGTCTCGGAGTATATAACTTGAAGTCCTATGGCTCCTTTCTGCTTGGGTTCGGCAATTGGTTACTGACTTGCGGAATGCCGATGGTTCTTCTCTGACCTGCCCTTATAGGAAGTTCTGTATAGACTGTTCCTCCATCATTAAAAGTCGTCCATTGCAATATTACTGAATAAATGCCAACGCGTTGTAAAACACGTATAAATTAATAAGTTTGGTAACAAGAAAGGCATCCATCATTTGTCATTTGTCAATGGAACAGAGGTCGAACTACATAAATGGGGGACGAAGGACATGGATTCGAATCTCGCAAGCAGCGGATAATATATTTTTAGCTCACCTGAGCACACAGTGCTCAGGGTGAGCTTTTGTGATCGCCCAATGTCTGTCGTCCGTCGTGCGCCGTCAATAATTTCTTGAAACGTCTTCTCCTAAACCGTTGAGCTTATCATAATTAAACTTCACAGGAATGTCCGTTTGGTGATGGTCTTCAAAAGTTGCTCAAAGAAATTGATTCCATGCAGAACTTTGGTTGCCGTGGCATGAAAAAGGGGGATTTTCTGCAATTTTTTAAAAAAAACTTCTTGTCTGAAACCAGTGGTCAGAATTCAAAATAATTTCACAGGAATGTTCTTTGGGGCCTCTTTCTAAAAAATATGTTCAAAGAATTTTGATATCTCGAAACCCCTTTGGGGCCCGTCTATAAAAATTTGTAAAAAAAATAGATATCTCGAAAAACATGGCCGCCAGGGTGCGTTGAACTTTGAATGTGCTTTCGTTTTCACTATATACATGTATATTAAAATCATATTTTATAAAAACTTTTTATATCTCAAAAAACATGGCCACCAGGGTGCGTTGAAATTTGAACCTGTTTGCATTTCTACTATATACTTGTATGGTAGAATTTTTAACAAAATACATCAATATCAATTTGGATGTCCAAATATGCCAAAATGATAACCGCAAAAGGGCAACAATATATCATACTGGACAGAAGTGCAGGCTGATCTTCGTATATACAATCTGTAAAAGTAAAATATCCGGTTTCCGCATGGTAAGAATTATGTACCATTTTAATGTCCCACATCAAACATACAGTGTCCAACTTGTAAAATGGGAATAAAAAGGTAAATGCATAGAAGCACAAGAAACTCTGTTAAGGTTAAGGCAATGTTTCTAACTATTCTTCAAAAAGGTGGTAATCTCAGGTGAGCGGTTCTAGGGCCATTATAGCCCTCTTGTTTACATTTTCATTTATATTGATTCATCTACGTATTCGATGTGTTTATAAGCTATGTGCCATTGATATTTTCTCCCATAGGCCTACTGCAATGTGTGACTGGTCAAAATTGGGAGCAACATCAGACCGCATAACCAGTTACCAAACAATAACAACATTTGACCAGTTTGTTGCAGACGGCTCTGGAAAATACTGTGCGAAAAGGAGAAATTGCTCTTACCGAGCAATTTCTCCATTTCCCACACTGTTTTCTGCCCTTTCAGAATATTCTTTTTTCAATTTCATCACATTTTGAAATGTTGTCTTCAAACTCTTTCAACTTTGGTCAATCTAAAAATTGATGTTTGGTAAAGGGTAAAGAAGCGAAAGCAAACTGCCTTTTTTATTCATTGGTCAGAATCTATTGTGATAAATGTTGGAATTTCTCTTTAGGCACAATTTAGTTGAATTGCTCTTTAGGCACAATTCAGTTTTGACAACTTGCTTTAAGAGCTCAGCAGCACATACGTACAAGTGGGGAAGTATGGAGGTGCAACCAGAGACATAGATAACATCTATGTCTCTGGTGCAACGAACCATCTAATTAACCACTCAAAGACACAATCACATCCGATCAGTTGAAAACGCTGAAAAAAAAAAATATTTGTGGTAAAAGGGAAAGTGCTTGTCAGAAACAATTTGTCTTTTGTCAAGGAGGCTGCCTAAACATCGGCGCAAAATGGGATTATGTTGTTTGGTATACAATTAAAAGTATCTATTTAAAGCAAAATTAATTCAGGAAGCGACAATTTATCTTATTGTGTTTAGTCTATGTGCGGTAGATCTCAAAAGCGTTGCCACGCTTTTGGATTAGAATACATGTTGATTCACTGCATGCACACTTTCAATAATTACAAACGATCCAATTTTCTTTCTAATGACTATTCTTCATTGCGTATCATATGTTAATTCATTTGTATTGCAGTTTTAAAGAAAACGATTATTGACCTTCAAATTTCCTAACATCTGTGAAAAAGGACATCTAAAAAGCTTAGCAGTTCATGTACCGTCATAACCTTCAAAGTGAAAGGTGTCCAGTTCGAAGGATCTGTTGACCTCGAAATATGCAGACAACTTTTTTGAGCAATTACTTCTCTTTTTAATTGTTCTTTAATACTTGCTCTTCTCCTGTCCTTTTTCCGTCTTTTTTCTCCTGTCTTTTTCCTCTCCATTCTTCTTCTCTCGTCTTCTTTTTCTGTATTGAATTTCCCTTATATCTTTCTCCCGTCGCCGTCTTCTCCGTCTTCTTCTTCTTCTCCCGTCTTCTTCTTCTCCCGTCTTCTTCTTCTTCTCGCGTCTTCTTTTTCTCCCATCCTCTTCTTCTCCCGTTTTCTTCTTCTCTCGACTTCTTTTTCTCCCATCCTCTTCTTCTCCCGTCTTCTTCTTCTCCCGTCTTCTTCTTCTCCCGTCTTCTTCTTCTCCCGTCTTCTTCTTCTTCTTCTCCCGTCTTCTTTTTCTCCCATCCTCTTCTTCTCCCGTCTTCTTCTTCTCTCGACTTCTTCTTCTCCCGTCTTCTTCTTCTCCCGTCTTCTTCTTATCCCGTCTTCTTCTTATCCCGTCTTCTTTTTCTTCCTCTGTCTTCTTCTTATCTCATATTCTTCTTCTTCCTTCCTTCTTATCCGCTCATCTTCTTCTTCCGTCTTCTTCCTCTGTCTTCTTCTTCTTCCTCTGTCTTCTTCCATCTTTTATTCCGTCTTCTTCTTTGATCGTCTTCTTCCGTCGTCTTCTTTTGTCTTCTGCTCCTGTCTTCATCTTCTCCCATTTCCTTCTTTCGCCTTCTTCTTTCTTCTTGTTCTTCTGTCATCTTCTTTTCTTGTCTTCTTACTTCGCAAGATCAACCAGGTCTATTTACGGCCCCTTGATTCTCTATAGCTGTTTTGAAAGCCTTTTCAAAGATAGTGGAAAGCAACAGGGTTTCTGTGGAGCGTCCCTTTCGAGCACCATGATTGCTGTCGCTCAAATCTTATTCAATTTGTCGAAATGCTTTATGGTAAGAGATGTTAAGGTAGTTGCAGAATTTTTGACACACCCTTTTTCACCACAAATGAAATGAACCTTACGTTAATTATATATATGCCATTTTGCTTTCGAATGTCAACTTTTAGACGGCTAGATCTAGGTCATAAAGTATATTCCCAGTTGATTCATTGTCAAATTGTTATACCTGTTCTTGCCTTTGTACTGCGCGATGCCAGTAGCTTCTTGGCCTCTCACAATCGGAAGTACTCGGGTATTTCCTTGAACTAAGAAATACGCGTTTTCATTGGATAAACCCGATGTGTTCAGATTGGGCCTCTCACTTTTTAACCCACAGAATGCTTGGTAAATTTCTAAAACAGATTTTTGTGTCGTCTGCTTTCCAAAACCTTTTATATCTGCTTATTTCTTTTGAGGAAAGATACCCAGAGTACCAAACAGGTTAGATCCCAGGTCTAATTTGTTTGCATAAGCATGAAGTCGATTTCAGGACTTTAAGGGTTAGGTAAACCAAATGCACAACCAGCAGCCTTTGGGTATTTATGTAGGTCTAGAAGTAATACTACATTGTGTCTGTGCTGCTCTTAAACACGTCGGTGACCAACCAAATAGCATCCAAACTACATTACATCTAACGTAGGTCATAGACATAGATTACATGTTTCCTATAGATTCCTCTGTCTAGGCCAAGAATTTCTAAAGTTTTCTGTGAAATCCTGCCTGACTGAGTAGTCCAGGAAATCTGTATCCATAGTGGGCATATTGTTATAAAACTATACCGTTTTAGAAGCCTCTTACAACTTTATCGGCCTTGTTTTTTACTTTCAATTACCCTGGCTTTTGTTTTTTATTATTTATATTTTTTTTCTTATCAGATTGTTGGTGTTTGTGATCATCAATAGTTTTGTATCATACTTTATAGCCCGGTGATATACTTTCAGACGGTCTAGATGGAGTATCAAGCCATGTTTTAGTACCCATATGATTTAATTCGGAGTTTATGTCCTTCTTTTAAAGTCGTTGTATTTCTTTTTTTTTTTCAATTAGTCGGATAAGTTTCTCCTAATATATATAAATATACAGTTCTGTAAATTTCCGGCTACCTTGATTTTCCGTCAATTTCCGTCAGTGATAATCAATCGATCGAATGAGCTAGGCAGGGTCGGTCATTATAATCTAATATTCTTTTTTGAAACGTAAGTCTAAAATTTTATATCTACCAGTTCAGTTTTGGAACTTCAGTGAAATCATTTTAATTCTATTTGATTTTCTAATCGGGTTAATTGTTCGGTTAAAAAATGGAACAAATTCTTCATAATTGAAACAGATTATAGATATCAAAACGAGGCTTATTTGCATCAGACATCAGCCATTTTGGATAAGAGAAAACAGAATTTTTGGGCGGTGCGAAGCAACAGATCACTGAGTCATTGCTGTTTCTCTTCGACATATCAGAAGCAACCCATGATTTAAGGTGAGAACGCTGCATCGACAATGCACACGTTTATGTAGTGTTTTCCTCTATAAACAAATGGAAGTTTCCACTGAAAGTCTCGTGTTTGAACTTCCGATTTGTCATGTCGTTTCGCACGATTTCGGTATCGACCTGTCATAAAACCTGATTTATGGTGTACTATTTACCTTGTACTCAAGACCGACTGTTTGAAATGACGTCGGTAATTGTCTCATTAGCTTTTAGTCATTTATATGTACGTTGTAGTTGTAGGACTGAAATATTCATTGGATGACGATGACACCTGTCAAATGTAACAGTTATGAGTTGATGCTTTGTCTCGTATTTTCTGTCAGTCCAGGAAGAACCTCATATGGTCGCCGTCGGACTTGGTGCTCAAAGTGTAGAAATCGCATCATGTAATTGTGATCGTTATTTCAACAGCTTCACAAACTATCAACTGATTTGTCAAACTCTGATGATCCAAGAGCTGGGCTCTTCATTGGACCAAAATATTATGAGCCATTTTGGCTAAGCTACCCAAATTTTCTTTAGCCACTTGGATTTTTGCAAAGCCAAATTTGGCTAAGTCTTTTTAGCCATTTTAGCAGAAATATTAAATATAAATTACAGTTCATTTGTTCAATTTACAGACCAATTATTGAAATAGGCTAGAATGGTATTTATCACATAATAAAATAAATGATGTGTAAATTGAACAAATAAATAACAGTTCTTGTATCAGCCACTTCATTGTGTGGTTGTTCTTAGTAGAGTACTACATCCTATACCTCAATAAATGTTTACAGAACTTTGGGACAGGGTTAGAAAGACGACAGAAAATAATTTAACTTGCATGCATGCACCTGGCATGATTCATTTTTTAAATAAAACAAAATAAACATTTAAAAAAAGAATATAAAATAACTTTTGATTGTAAATAAAACAAAATAAATTAAACATTTTAAAAAAGAATATCTAACCTTAAAGTTTGCAGGGTATGCTGCAGCGTTTACGTGATCTGGGAGTCATTGAACTGGCAAGTTGACAGTACTTGTACAATAATGACGTTCTTTTTACTAAATGTGGGAGTTCCAATGCATTAAGATATGCTCATAAAAGGTTATATTTCCTTGAATGTTTGTTTTAATTACCATTTTTCACCGGGAGTCCCTTTCCCTCATGTTGTTGTTGTTGTTGTTTCGTTGTCCGTAAATTCCGTACCATGGAATTTCGTTCTAATATTGCATCGATGTAATCATTTAAAACGCTTGATATATTGAATGTGTTTACACACAAATAATGTTTTTTATTCGCGTGCTTTTTATTGCAATAAGTCCCATATCACCTTTATGAGTATCTTTTTTTAACGCAGTGAGCTACAGAAATAAGTATCGAAAACGTTTTGGTGCGTTTTATTATTCTGGTACCGACTTTAGTGTGACACATAAACTGAAACCGGGAACCGGCCTGTTTAAACGTTTTCATTAGACGTTGCTATTGGAAATATACATAATGTCTGGTCTCCGGATTTTCTAAAAGAGCGCTTTCACTAGAAAATCGGCTAAGGAACCAAACACTTCTATTTATATTTAAGCTGTTCAACGTCAAACTATTCAATTTTAATTGATGATTACCACTCGTAGTGGCGAAAAGACTTTAGCCATTCTTCCCACTTTCGCCATTACAGACTCTATACAAAATGGGGTCAATTTTACTTTCGCCAAATTGACGAAAGGGTACATTTCTTTTTTCGCCAAACCAAGTTGACTTTCGCCTATGGCGAATGGCGAAGCTTTATGAATAGCCCAGCAAGAGTGTGATAAAAACGCGTCAGGATTCCCCATCTGGGCCAGAGGTGAAAAATTGGCGATGAGATTTAAAATGTGGACCAATAAGAAACATCATTACTGCAATATTTGCTCTGACGCACTTTGATATTGAATGTATCCAGACATATGAAGAAATATTTACGTCTGTATCTTTCAGACTACTGATTTGTTAGCTTTAGTAAGGACCTATACTATATAAGAGAACAGGTATACAACGGCGATCTGACACCCGCTCCGATAAATCACCCGAAAGTCACTTAAAATTTACAGTATCTCAAAAACCTCTACTGCAGTGTGTCTAGGAATGATTTTTCTTTTCAAAAACACTTTTTGTTTTATCAAAATCCGTCAATGCAATCAGAAACAGCAAAGAGTTTCACAAAATTCTGCGTAAAATTTCACCATGACATTCCTAACGTATAAAAAAATTACTGACTGATAAGCGCGGAACGTCAGAACTGGTTTCTCTTTGAAGTTGTTTCCCTTGTGTATATATAGTGTTAATAAAAGGTCTATTATGATATATCTCCCTGTGCTTGTCTCTGGCTATTGGACTAGTGCGAATCACAGGGAGAAATATCATAATATACCTTTAAAAACACTATATATGCACAAGGGAAACAACTTCAAAGAGAAACCAGTTCTGACGTTCCGCGCTTATCAGTCCGTAATTTTTTATACGATCACTAGTCTGTCAATTCTCTATATGTCCCGCATAGCCAAATGATTTCTGCGTCCAACGATACCTCTCTCAATAAGATCGGTCCAGTCAACCCGAAGAAATCTGCGACGACACACGATATTTTTTTAATTTTGTTAATTGGGAATAGATCATTGAGAACAGAACCAACCGATGTTTCGGCACTAAACCACATTATTAGATGAAACAACTGTCATCCACTAGAATATACGACCGAGATAAACCAATTGAGTTAACCTCATCCACAATAACCCTAGACCCAGATAACCCACATTCAGTAAAATACATATCTATTAAGCATCCCAAATGGGGAAATCATCCCTGATTAAAACTTGTTGTAGTGGTTGTAGAGGAATTGATGAACAAATAAACCCAACATTTCATTCACAGTGATTTCTTAATTAAATCAATGGGCTTTTTTTTAACAAAAGTTAAAAATCAATGGGTTTTTCTATTGAAAAAGTTAAAATGGATGAAAGTAATGAGTTTTTGCAAGATTTTATGAGATTTTTTGGGCCAAAAATTACCACTGCATTCATGCTGATTTTTTTTATATTTTCAGTTTTTTGACTGATAAAACTTCATTGAAGAAACTTTCATCACTAGAAGAGAAATTAAGAAGAGTAAGATACAGTTTCATCTCCATTTTTATTTTCTCTTGAATTCCATTAAATCAATTTAAAGACTTGGCTAATAAGACTTAATCTTAAAGAAGGACTAAGATGGTTCATACATGAAATTGAAATTAATTGCCAAGAGTGGCAACATCATCAACAAAGAGTCTGTTTTGTGACCTATTAGAACCGCCAGAGTAGAATGATTTTCCTGTCACTTTAGTTCGAATGAACATTGATTGTCATGATGGACTGTCCTGGCTGACTTCATGAAGAAATGGAACTGAAAAAAATGATAAAAATCCCATTAAAATTGTTACAAACTCAGTTCATTGGTTAGAATTGCTACAAACTCAGTTTATTGGTTGAGCATTGATGGTTTGTAAATGAGAATTTGAAGGTTTTAACTCAATGTCTCATTTTCAATTACATTTAATTGTTTCTTATAATCATTTTGTACATGTATGCTTGTCAAAATAGTTTGGTAATGATTTTACCCATGAAAAGGGGAAGCTTATTTTAACCAATGATTTTTGAAATGGTTTCAAAGTTATTAATTAAAATTGAAATGAAAGACCTTCTTTGTCTTTAACACACATTTTTAAAGTAAGGGAAAGCTTTCATTAGCAACTTCTTCTTGTCCCACAATGAATACTACAGTATGAAATGTATTGATATACCATTTGATCTTATGGTTGATATTATAGTAAGTTTTGACTTGGAATGAAGAACGCAAAAGCTACTCACACTTGATCACTTTCTTAAATAGGAAAGACCAATTTATATGATCCTTTTATAATTTCTTCCCTTTTCATTATGAATGTTATATTGATGTGTTGTATTATGTTAATACCAATTATTTGAATATAGTTTTTGTACTTCATTGTTTGTTATGGTGTTTAAAGGCAGCCACTTATACTTTGGTTAATCTTGTTAGTTCCCTATTTCCAAGAACTCTTGGTTTTTAGAGCTGTCTGATATTTTTTCCATTCTTTTGCCTTTTACAACTTGTTTTGTTAACATTACTGTTATTTTTGCCAATATAGGTTAAAATATCATAATCATGAATGTACTCTCCATGCTATACTGTGAGATTTATAGATCATTTTATAGTTGGGAAACTTTGATTAAAGAAGGTACTTGTGAATTGCTAAAGAAGGTACTTGTGAATTGCACTGAATTTTATGTTATCAATTTGAGCCAACATCCTGTTCAATATGGAGTGAGGAAGTAAATGATTGTGGCTGTAATGCCCAGCTTTTATGCATTAAGTGTGTTCAAAGAAAAGTACTTCTCTCACATGACCAGTCTGAAGTTGTTGTGGCTAATGATTTAGAAACAAAAACATTTTTTTGTAAATGACAATTCTTTGTTTCAAGAATTGTATCTAAAGCAATGACATCTTGTTTTGGTTTTTCATAAAAAAAAAGCCTTTTTTGCATACTTGTTGTTAACCTAGTCTTTTCTAGATGATTAAGTTGGATGTTGCAAGACTTATGCATACAGTAAGGTGTAGACAGCCTCAATTTAACCTCATGTTAACACCTGATAATTAAGATTGACATGGAGGTATATGAATGTTATTTCTAAACATGAAGCACTTACTATAGTCTTGCACTGAACCCTCGATATGGGTGTTCTACAGGGCCCAGAAGTTAAGGTGTAGAACACGTGACATGGGGTCCTTGGTTCAATCCTTGTTAGTTGCACTAGGATTTTACATGCATATTCCTTTGACAAGACACTGCAGAGCGTTAGCATGGTACTTGAGAATCTAGGTAAAATACTGACGTAGTGTTGATATAGCATGAATTCCTATACTTACAAACCATCTCTTTAGTGGAGGGTTTGACTAAATTGTTCAAGTATGTTTTAAGGCAATGTAAATCCCAATAAAGCAAACAAAGTGGAAGAGTGAAGCTCTTCAACACAGAGCAAAACATTCAATTGTTTCGTCACAGTGCTGCAATTAGGAAATGTGTTAAGCATTCATTTAAACAATGCACGGTCCAGTGGTTAAGATTGCGGACTCTTAGAACTCGGGGGTACTGGGTTCAAGCCCCACCGACACCTCTGATTTTTTTTGGAATGGCCTTTGGCAAGTCACTTCAGAGCCCTAGTAAAGTACATTGTACTACTTGATCCAGGAAAGCTGTAACATAATTGAATAATTGTTGACATATGGCATTAAACATCATACTAAGGGTACCGCCATACAAATCATTATTTCCAAGTAGTTCAGGTAGTTGGGTTACCACCAATTACAATGTTCAAATTTCAGTGAAAAGCAATAGTTATTTTTTCTTCCTTTTTCAACAGTTTCCTATTTACACTGCAAGGATGTTAAATTATATATTTATTATTAATGTGTTTACATCACTTCCTTGTAGAACTGTTGGACCAATCAGTGTGAAGGGGAGCATCTCAGTAGGACCTGTACAACATCCTGTAGGAATAGAAAGGTAGAGTGATACATGTTGTCTCGTAACACATTACCAAACAATAACAACATTTGACAAGTTTGTTGGATGGCTGGAAAGCATTGTGGGGAAAGGAGAAATTGCTCTCAACCAGCAATTTCTCCTTCTCCCACTATATTTTCTGCCCTATCAGAAGATTGATTTTAAATTCATCACGTTTTGAAATGTCGTCTGCAAACTGTTTAAATTGAGGACAGTTGAAAATTTGGCATTTTTCACATGTTTACAGAGCTGTTTTACAGTTGTCTGCTTCAAGAAAAAAAATGATGTTGTCTGCAGGTGGTATAGAGTTAAAAAATAACAGTTTTATAATTGTTTGACCATTGATGATAAACAGTGAACAGTGATCTGGAAACTTAATTCAGTTCAATGATATTTTTAGTCTTCTGCAGCTAATGAAATATCGTGAGGTATGATAGAGTTGAGGCGTTAAAACAGACGGAAACTTGCAAATTTAGTTCTAACGTTATATGTTGGATCACTATTGAAATCAATATGCTGCGTTATTGATACATGCCTATGGTCTACCACTCCCTATTTGTAAACATGCTGAAGGTATTTATGGCTGATCAATGATTCTTTATGTTACAGGGTTGATCTCCATTATCCGATTAACCCTTTCCCAAACAATAAACACATTTTAACACTTTGTTGCAAACTATATTAGAAAACGTTATGGGAAAAGGAGAAATTGCTCGTGACAAGCAATTTTTCCTTTTCCCACAATGTTTTCTGCCTTATTAGAAGATTATTTTCCAATTTCATCACAGTTTGAAATGTCGTCTGCAAACCCTTTCAATTCGGGACAGTCTAAAAATTGTTGTTTGGGAAAGGGTTAAAACCTGTATCCAACAGAGGGATTTTTTTTCTGCAATTATCTGCATTTCATCCAACTCATACAATACTTCTTAAAATCTTTTTTATTTTCCAATACATCTTTACTAAGTAATATTTACTTTTCATTATTTTAAAATGGAAAAGATTGTTATCTATTCCCTGTTAGGCAACAATATCATTTTTGTTTAGATAACAAAACTGCATACGAAAAATGTCTTCTAATAATAATGATAAGAAATAATCTCAACCAAAGCACAAATTCATTTAAAAGAAGCGTTCTGTAAAAGAGCCTTTAGAAACCTATCAAACTTGTGTTTAAGGAAAATACGTCTTGCGACAAATAGGTTAATTATTGTTTTTATTCTAAGTAGAAAATAGATTTTATGATATTAACAAGCTTTGCGCCTGTTACTGTGTTTCCAGGGTCGTTAATTTTGAAACCAATTAGTAATACCTTGAGTCATGAGCGCACATAGAGGCTTTAAAACACATCCTAGCTGTTACTTATTATCACATGGGGGGCATTCGGAACACCTCGGCCATTTCTTAAAATAACCTCGGAGGTAATGGAGAGCTATTTTTGAAAGTAGGTCAGCAACGAAGGGCCAGTCATATCAACTCAGCAATCCCCGTCATTAGCCGGGGATTGCCGGAAAGAGCTGATTGACAAAATATGAAACAAAGATGTGTTCATGTGATCATCTTTAATGAAAAGGGTAAAAAAAACATTCAATTGTGATATATAACTAATTCATGTGTATTTAAATACATATTTAGTGCCTGTGTGCATTTTGCGTTATCCGCCGGAAATAAGGCGAATTACCCCAGGATTTCTGGTGTCTTCATGTACTGCCTAAGAGGTATATCTACCGACTTGTTACGGGCATTGCCGAGTAGATACGATTGTTTGGGGGGGGGGGGGAACTTTCATAAATCAACCCTGATTCACTTTGTGCCAATTAAGTTCATTATTGTGTTGACCTGGTCATCATATCAAAGTACCTGCTGGAATATTGATGTTGAATTCCCCTCACATAGTGTGGTTACAATACAAGACATAGTATTCATGCTTGCAAAGACCTTGCTATAGTCTTTGCTTAGCCAGGGTTCTCCCTTGACTCCTTGATTTTCGCTAATTTCTGGAACATTTGACCCCTTATATATGGAATTGTGAATGAAACCATATGAGCTTTAGGGGTCCTATCCAGGATTTGGGTATCATTTACCATATAAGTTTTGGTCAAGGAAAACCTTGCATTGATTCCTTGATGTTTCCCCAACCTTCATGGATAGATGACCTGTATACAATGAGTTAATAGGATATAAAAGGTAGCTATGCTTGATCCATGATTTCCTGTGTTATGGGCTGATGGCCCCCACCCTATATTGATAGAGGGGTATATTGATTATTGGTGTTGCTCCCACCTGTACATGTAGTAATACCCTGTAGACACCCTTCTCTCCCTGCAGACACCCTTCTTTCCCTGGAGACACCCTTCTCTCCCTGCAGACACCCTTCTTTACCTGCAGACACCCTTCTTTACCTGCAGACACCCTTCTCTCCCTGCAGACACCCTTCTCTCCCTGCAGACACCCTTCTCTCCCTGCAGACACCCTTCTCTCCCTGCAGACACCCTTCTCTCCCTTCAGACACCATTCTCTCCCTGCAGACACCCTTCTCTCCCTGCAGACACCCTTCTCTCCCTGCAGACACCCTTCTCTCCCTGCAGACACCCTTCTCTCCCTGCAGACACCCTTCTCTCCCTGCAGACACCCTTGTCTCCCTGCAGACACCTTTCTCTCCCTGCAGACACCCTTCTCTCCCTGCAGACTGCAGCATGGACATCAACATACACTGGCACTCTTCTTACCATTAGTCATATCCCACAGTTACATCAAGGGCACCTTTCGAACACCTAGACCAAAGAAAAAATATAAGAACTTTTATTCATAAGTTGTAAGCAAAATTTTCCTTACTGCAATGCTTTTATTCTAGTAATAGGTATTCCTTTCAAGTTGCTTTACAACTTCCCATATATGTTCCGTTTTACATACATCAAATAGACTGCTTGAAAAACAACATTGACAAAAAATATTTGTGTATATTGCATTAAGGAGATCTTCCCTGTTACAACAATTCTGTCTAATATCACAATGGAAAATGAATAGGAACGTTTTTGTTGTATATTTAAATTTCGCCCATTAATAAAATAATTAATTCTATGTGAGGAAATGGGTCTAAATGTTAACAATGGTCAATTGTACTGAGAGAACAGTAGAGCTGAAAATTGGGTGCGATAGATGATAATGGTTGTAGTTGACCCCTTGTTTATTAATCCTTTACAGGAATTTGAGATGTGCTCAACCTGTATTCAACAACATTGGTCATTATTTAACCCTTTACCAAACAACAGATTTTCAACTATCCCAAATTGAACGAGTTTTCATAATACATTTCAACATGTGATGAAATTGATAGAGCAGAAAACCTTGTAGGAAAAGGAGAAATTACTCTTAGTGAGCAATTTCTCATATTCCCACGATATTTCCAGAGTCATTTGCAACAAAGTGGTTAAATGTAGTCATTGTTTGGTAAAGGGTTAACCTATTCAAAAAATGAAGAAAAGTATTGAATACCTATAAATTTAGAAAAAGCTTAGAAACTGGTGAGAAAAGGAGAAATCTGCTCACCAGTAATATCTTTCAACAATTGTTTCACAGGTGTTCACCTTATTATTGGTCGAAAAGAATAATTATGTTTTAGGGAAAGTGTTGCATACTTCTATTTTTGGTTGGAATAATGATAAAATCAGCAGTATCAGAAATAAGAGGGCAGAGAGTAGACAGTAATAGAGACATCTGATGTAGGTTAGAGATTGATGTGACGGACAGTGACTCTGTCAGTATTCAATTATAGGAAATACTTTGATCAATGGAAACACATTTACTTGTTCTTTGGAGAATATACTGCTAGTAATATTGACTTGGTTGGCAGTTTCTGATTGGAATAGTTTTAAAGAATAATAATCTAGGTGAGTAAAGTGAATGAATGTTTTGATAGGATTATACTTATAGACATGGATTATAAACAAAGGTCATTTTTTTTGCTACGTTTAGAATAAATTCATGATTGACAAATGAAGGTACAGGTTACATAATCTAGAAATATTTGATTATCTTGGGTTTACCCTTTCCCAAACAATAACGACATTTGACCAGTTTGTTGTAGACGACTCATAACGAGCAATTTATCCTTTTCCCACAATGTTTTCTGCTCTATAAGATTATTTGTCAATTACATCACATTTTGAAATTGCGTATGCAAAGTCTTTGAATTTGGGACAGTCAAAAATTTGGCTTTTGGTAAAGGGTTAAAGATAAAAACAAATGTTCAACTGAATACTTAGTAGCAGACGTTCCAGGAAACTGTTGGGACAAATGGAACAACAATTACTCCTTCTGTTACAAAATGAGTACTTGTTCCACTTTTCTCAACATTCTTTTACTGTATATAATAAAGCCTTTTTGCTAGAGCTGTTTCCAGATTTTACTTTCAAAGAGGTCTCAGAGTCGGTGGAATGGGTTTTTCTTTAAAGGTATAACATTTGGCCTGTTTCTTTGGATGCTTTGACTGAATAACCTTGCTATAAAAATGATGCACTGTTGTGATAAATTGGGGCTTTATTGATCTTTTAGACAATATGAAATCTTCAGGTTTGTCCATTGAAATCACCCCTAACATAATGAAGGTACCTGCCATATTGACTTTTTCCTAACTACTTTTCTAGGAAGTGTGTTGTAAGCATAATACATAGCCCAAAATTTGCACATTACACATATGTATGAGATGTATGACTCAGATAAAAAAAAATGCAAGTGTTTATGATTTAAGTTCAATACTGTATCTAGGGTTCTTTGAATGATAATCAATTTTTCAGAGAATCTTCAATAAATGGCAAGTCTATCATCTTGGAAATGCTCTTGCTATAATTTTACACAAAGTTCTCCATTCGTAATATTGACTACCATATACATCGCAATTGTACAGAACCAGACTATATTGCAATGTGTATAGATATAGAGAATAGATAGTTGGTGTCGTGAATCGGAAATGTTATCGGGCAAGGCGTAGGAATATTATCCGGTGAGCCGAAGGCGAAACGGATAATATTCCGATGCCGAGCCCGATAACTTTTCCTATTCAAAGACACCAATCATCTATTCTATTTATCCTGTTACCTTTATCTATTCTTTCAAACAAACAAAATGTAAATAAAACACGAGAAAAACGGAAAAAATAAGTAGAAAATGATGTAAACATGACGTCATATCGTTCTTATGACGTCATGATTAGTCGCGTGCATGTATTATATGGTTAGTGCCGGATATCACAAATGTTATACGGCACCTAGTTATCTGTCCCGAAATGGCACTAGTGACAGGATAAATATATATATACAACAAAGGTGCATTATTGATGACATGACTTGATTTAATAAGACGATATTGAACAGATGATAATGGTTTACATGGTTCTATATTATATAGTATATGGACTAGGAGGCTCCGAGGCTCTTAACCCTTTTCCAAACAATAACAACAATTGACCACTTTGTTGCAGACCACTTAAGAAAACATTGAGGGAAAAGGAGAAAATGCTCGTGATGAGCATTTTCTCCTTTTCCCACTGTTTTCTGCGCTTTCAGTAGATTATTTTCCAATTTCATCCAGAGCCTCCCCTGGAATTTCTTTTCTTGGCGCAACCATTTTCGCGCATTGGATTTTTTTGTAGCCAAATTTGAGAAAGTGGAGCCAAAAGTTGAGCCAATTTAAAATTGGAGGCTTGACAGTAATTATTAGAAATGAGTAGTAAGAAGCTTTTTGTTCATTATAATGTTTTAAATCTATGTACAGCAGCTCATTACTTTATTTATCTTATCATAAACTACTATTTAATGGGGAAGTCTTTGGCTCTTCCCAATGCGGTAATTAAATAGTTTTACAAAAGAAATAATTTGATGTCAATAAAGAGTTGATGTCAAACTGTATAACATCTGATAACAGACAAGCAAGAATGGTCCCCCCATGCTTCATTATTTTGCATTTAATATAAATGTATTTTAAAGATACCATAAGGGTTGTCTGAAAATACCTCTAAATTATACAAAAAAACATGAAACACATAACTCATATGAATTGAGCTGAGCGGATTTATAAAAGAAAATGAAACAAGCTTTGGAATTGACAGAAACCAATGCTAAAATAAAGGTCTATTTTTTTTCATTTTTTTTTTCAATTGGCAATAAATTGCAAAATCAGTCAGTTTATAAAGAGGATGCATCTCTCCAACTTTGTAGTAAATGCTTCATTGCGATGAACGAGCAACATACCTAAAATAGGTACGTTATTCACCGTCTTTAATTTTCAACACTCGACAGTGTTTGATAATTGTCATCTAATTTCACATTGTCTCCGATCATGCGTTTGCATCAAACTGTTATATTTACACACCAATTTCAGGGATAGGTGTCAGGGCAATTTCACACACGCGGCGCAAACATAACTGTTGCCGCACGAGTCATATGAAGTGATTAAACTTTAATCCGATAAGTGACAGTCATTTGTGTACGTACTCCGTTTCGTGCAAACTGTGAAAGATACAGGTCATTACCGGGCTGGTTCATGTGTTCATACACGCAGAATGCCTCGAAAACTCCAGTACGGGAACTGGCTATTACTCCGGGTCGCTTATGTCATGCATGGTTGGTAAATACGGTTTGTCACAAACACTTTCGCAAAACTGTTATTTATGTCGCAAATTGACGAGATTTTTCGCATTTGGCGACATTGGTGAACGGCAGCGGAGGCCCTGGTTCATCACATTTTGAAATGTCATCTGCACACTCTTTCAATTTGGGACATTCGAAAATTTGTTGTTTGGGAAAGGGTTAACCAACATCTAAACTGATACTCTTTGATCTGCAGCAGTTAGGAGGGTTCAATGCAAGACTATAGTAAGTGCTTCACAAACATTTCGGACGAATTAATGGCTCAATGGCCAATCCCGGACCAGCCCCCATCTTAAGAACAATGTCTGCAACGAAGCATAGCTAGAAAAATCCACTTAGGATTTTATGTCCCCTGTGGGGATTCGATCCCGGTTCTCCCGGGTGACAATCAAAGACATAACCACTGAGCTAAAGAGTCGGCTCAGTATTGCAGAGGTTACATCTTGTCCTGATTGAGTGTTGCTATGCTGTAGAGAGTGAGGCGGTTTCGTAACACTATAGTATTGCATGGAACCCTCAAATAGAGGACAAATACTAATTTTCCAACAGTTATTTTGAAAGATTTCTTCTGCAGACTTAATGATAATTTCAATACTTAGTTTAATATTATCTTTGAAGGGAACGTTAGAAATGTTATATCAATGGACTTCTGACATTTAAACACTAATCATCTGATGATCTCTGGCTATTAAATGAAATATCAGACAACCATTCATAAATATTTTATTTCCCAATTAGGAAGGGATCGGAAACCCTTGGGATTAGGGTGTATCTCAGTTTGTCAGCTTTTCCCTTCCCTTTTATGTAGACAGTGTAAATACTTGTTTTAAACCATCTGCATCAGTTAACTTTAAATTAAGCTGTATAACCTCAGTATATTCAATTTTTACCTACCTCCAAAAATGAAAATTTAAAAATAATTTTCACTAATAGTGAAATTGCATTTATCCTTATTAATTACTGTCATTCGCTGCTTAAACATGACCAGTTTCATTTTCCAATAGAGTCAAAAATCAATGTAGTTTTCTTTGATGCTGAATGTAACAACAGACAGTGCCAGGGGCCCGTTTTACTAAACAGTTTACGCTTGAGATTTGCGCATGTCTAAAACAACAATTCCTCTTATTTCAATATTGGACGAAGCAATATTGCATAGTGACACATCATTGGAAGTGTCTCTCCGGGACGCTGCTTCCAATGACGTGTCACATTGCAATATTGTACTTTTATTAAAGATACTATCCATGTTTATCAGTTTTGACTTTAGCAAATTTTTTCCGTAAGTTGTTTAGTAAAACGGGCCCCAGGTACCTTAAGTCTCTTGGTAAATAAATCCTCAGTATATCCAATCTGCTACAGAAGTGTTTAAAAACTATTATGACCAAAGGATCCATTGTGAGATGTAGTCATGGCTGAAATGATTTTAAATTTCAATTTTGGACGACTGTTTTGGTTGATGGAAAGGTTTTTGGATCTATTAAGATGCTTTATAAGGCCTTGAAGGATTTTTTTTTTAGTCCTAGCTGCTATTATTCTTGCGTCTGATAGCTATTACTCTATCGTTAGGAAGTTAATTTCTATGAAATAAATTTTGCCTTTTATCGAACAATGTACTCAAAATAACGAATGAAATATCACCTTCTGGAGTAGCTTTTCATGTAAAAAGGTCAACCAGAGTTGTAAATTTAATGAATTTATGAATGTGAAATTTAAGATAAAGCATATTACAAAACTTCCTCCTTGAATGAACTTCATTTGAATATGATCAACATTTGGGATTTTCAGATTTTGCAATTTTTTTCTCCAGGCAAAGTTGTCTGTCTGTTTCTGAATAAATATCTCATAGAAACAAAGAATTTTTGAGGAAAAATTGTTTTAGTGTTCAGTATTTGTTTGGGACAACTTTCAATTTGGTTAATTAACCCTTTACAAAACAATAACGACATTTGACCACTTTTCCCACAATGTTTTCTATTCTATCAGAAGATTTCTTTTCAGTTTCATCACATTTTGAGATGTTGTCTGCAAACTTTTTCAGTTCAGGACAGATGAAAATTTGGCGTTTGGTAAAGGGTTAAAACATGATATTTGGATATGACATTGTGTATACAGGACAGGGATTGAATTGTTAGATGAAGCTATATCACCATTTCCTATATCAAACAAGCCATTCCCAAATGATAATATCTCCTATAGTCTGACTACTTGCCATACTTGAATGGTACTTAGAAATACATTTTAATCATGGCCTCTGACCTTAATAATAGCAGAACAATCAATCGTCTTGTTTACAGAGCAATCAACTCAATATTTCCCTCAGTTAACCCTTAGAATGCTGTGGGTAATTGTCTAAAAATAGGTTTTTGTGTTGTCTGCTTTCCATAACCTTGAATATCTGCTAAATTTTGTTGATGGAAGAGTTGCAAGCAGGTTAGATCACAGGCTAGCTGCCAATTTACTTGGCGGCTATATATAAGCATGATGTTTCCAGCACTATAAGGGTTAAACAGGAATATGCATATTAAGTGACTGTGATACATATATTTAATAACTAGGGGCCTGTCTCTTAAAGATTTGCAACTACATCTAGTACTATCTTTACAAAATTTTCGTAACCCATGAATCTGAAAGCAAACTTTGTTTTTGTGAATGAATAATGACATGCATTCAATTAAATGATTTGATAAAGATGTCACGTTCGTGGTCTGTACAGGTCTTAGTTTTGACTTTTCTGCGATTGTCTTTTCCTGGTATCTGTTGTGAGAAAGGCAGCAGGGGTTTAGACAAGGAGGGACTTCTCAAAGTATTCTGCATACAATATACTTGAGCAAGTTTAGCCTTATCCTATTTTAGGGCTTTTTACAAGAATTTTTCCGAGTAGACAATGCTGTATTCCCACACTGTACACCATACTTGTTCACACACTTCACTATTGAGAAAATTAAAGCAGCCTACTCACGATTTCCTCTTTTGTATTTTAATCAGATTGTAACTGATACACCAAGAATGGCTTTACCAATGCCATTGTTGGTTATAAAAGATGTCTTTTCACTTTGACATATTCTAGAACTCATTGACAAAGAAATTGCTCAGCACAAGCGTTAGGTTTTAACTACAGAAATGAAAGTTTTTTGTCCAAAAAAAATGTTAAGTTCTTTTTGATGTTGTACCA
Source organism: Cerastoderma edule (assembly GCA_947846245.1). Lineage (NCBI taxonomy): Eukaryota > Metazoa > Mollusca > Bivalvia > Cardiida > Cardiidae > Cerastoderma > Cerastoderma edule. The sequence continues at coordinate 23,234,372 of OX401405.1, read as the reverse complement.
TTAAGTTAAAACTCTTTTCTGTTTATTAAGTATAATCTTTAAATTTTGTTTCAGTATAAATGTTTCTTTTTCTTTATGTTGTACAAAGCATGAATATTCCTAGAATGTTGTATAAAGCATGAATTGTCTTTGAATGTTTTATTAGGCATGACTATTCCCTAGTAACTGTTGTAAATGAGCATGAATATGCCTAGAATGTTGTATAAAGCATGGAAATGTCAGGTCCAGATGGAAGGTGTAATAACGCATTATACACACACAATTTCTTTTTAACCTTTTGGATGAATCCTATATTGCCAATATTTATTGACTATTAAGAAGTTCCATGATATCCTATGGCAAGTTTGTGACATACTACAGTAGTTAACCCTTTCCCAAATTGAAAAGAGTTTGCAGAAGACATTTCAAAATGTGATGAAATAGAACAATATTTTTCAGAAAGAGCAGAAAACCTTGTGGGAAAAGGAAAAATTGCTTGTTACAAGCAATTTCTCCTTTTCCCAAAATGTTTTCGAAAGTCGTCTGCAACAAAGTCGTTATTGTTTGGGAAAGGGTAAAGGTGGTGGACTTAGAACTCAGGGATCAGACTCCTACACCTGGTTTTGTGGGAGTGTCCTTTGGCAAGACACTTTAAAGCCTTAGCCTATTACTGGTGGATCCAGGAAAGACATTGGCATGGCATTAAACACCATACAAACGAAACGACAGGATTACATTGTCTGAAGAGGATACATAATAAAAGGGTTTAGACAAGCAATAAAGAAGTAAGCTTAACCCTTAGAATGCTGGGTAATTTTCCAAATATAGATTTTTGTGTCTTCTGCTTTCAAATACCTTAGTACTATGCTTAATTTTAATGAGGAAAGATACTTAGAGTAGCAAACAGGTAAGATCACAGGCCAGCCGTCAATTTACTTGGTGGGTGGCCTGGATCTAACCTGTTTGCATAAGCATGAAGACTGTTCCAGCACTATATTGGTTAGGGAATACACCATATATCTGGACCTGGATAATGTACAGTGAACCCTCGTTTATCCGAGCACGTCCGTTCCCAACAAAATGTCCGGTTTACCGAATAATCCGGACTAATGAAGCAGAGCATGTTCTTATTCACATTAAGACATAAACGGTCTGTATGAGCGGTGTATAGTTATAACCCTTTAGCAAACGCCAAATTGTCGACCGTCCCAAATTGAAAGAGTTTGCAGAAGACATATCAAAACGTGATGAACTTCAAAGATAATCTTCTGATATGGCAGAAAACATTGTGGGAAAAGGAGAAATTGCTCGTCACGAGCAATTTCTCCTTTACCCACAATGTTTTCAAAAGTCGTCTGCAACAAACTGATCCAATAATTCCGTTCCCTTACAATTTCGTTCGGATTGCGAGACATCCGGATAATCGGGGTCCGGATAAACGAGGGTTCACTGTATAGGTATAGTACCATGCATGGATGTAGCTTTGGTTATTCTTCTGTTGTTTTGCCTGTGATTTTAGTTCTCTTTTGTTTTGTTTGCACCCACAGGTTCCTAGTAGCCTGCCTCAACTCAGAGCATGCCTTACCAGAATAAAAGCGAACAGATTCAGAAAAAGAAAACCGAGCGGGACAACCTAGCTCGTCATTTAAACATGAAGAGAATGAAGATATCGGGGACAGTTAAAGAGATGAGGGATTTCTGCCAGTCAAGAATGATGGACGATCCCCTTATTTTCCCAGTCAAGGATAACCCATTCAGGGAAAAGAAGACCTGTGAAATTTTATAGACATGTTTTCTGCGTGCAAATTTGGGGTGCTTAAGTGATGACTAATTGTAATTAGGGATAGTGTTAATTATGGGGTGGTAATAAATGTCAAATTTTGATAATCTTTTTGATGACTATTATAAATAATCAGTCAGAAACTGTACCCTTTAATGATGAAAAATGATACTGTATTCAATATTGATTAATGTAAAAACAGAAATATTTGGTTGATAGTATTTAAGAAATTATTTTCCTTAATTTGATATAGAGTATTTTTCAACCCTTGCAAATATTATTCATAAATCTTACAGACTGAAGATGTAAAACTTGTATTTTTCAAATTTAATCAAGACACAGAAGAGGGAATTGCATGGATACTTCATACTTGTAGCCTTATATCTGATATTCACCATCCTTTTGTAGATTTGCACTGTATGTGTATGCTTTGTAGACAATTATGCTTATCACTGGCTTGAAGTTGTACTTACAGTACTTAACAATTGTAAGTCTTAACCCCTTAATCCATAAGGAAGGGATTTGGTCCACTATGATAATCTAGTCCTTTTGTCACAATGATTTCTACTCAATATCTTGAAAATAGTACTTGCTATGTTTCATCATCTGCTGTTGCTTTTAATGTGGACTGGTCTCAAATTTCCCCATTTGGGAATGGGTTAACCCTTTACCAAAAGCCAAAACTTAGACTGTTCTAAATTGAAAGAGTTTGCAGACAAAATTTCATAACGAAATGAAATTGAAAAATAATCTTCTGATAGGGCAGAAAACATTGTAGGAAAAGGAGAAATTGCTTGTAAAGGGTAATTTGTTCTTTTCCCACAATGATTCCCAGAGTCGCATGCAATAAACAGGTCAAATGTCGTTATTGTTACCAGTTCTTGTATGGTAACGGTTAAATCATAAATGTGAGACACATTAGTACTGCTCCAAGCTTTGGTATGCATTCTGTGATATATGTCTTGGTGTGTTGTGTTCAGAAAGTTAATTTTCTAGCTAATGGGTATCAGATAAGAACAGTTGTACAAGAAGTAGCCTATCAAGACAGCTTGTATACGAGCCTGGCCCCACACTGCTTCAACTGGTTAACTGTTGTACCCGAGCCCACACTGCTTCAACTGGTTAACTGTTGTCTATTGTGTGAGGATCATAATGACATAGAAACTGTCTATTACCTTTGTTAAGGTGAAGTGGTTAGATTAAAGAAAGTAAGTGAATTGCTAAATATTTCAAAAATCATAACCAGGGTTGATAATTTTGACATTATCAGGTTAAAGGTCAATTGCATCTTTCATGTAAGGTAATTTGCAAAGTTCAAAATTTACTGAATAAGGGAGTCATTTGTATTCTTGAACCTGTTTGTTTTTAGGCTAGGGCTTTCATGTTTAATTCTTTACATGTTGATTGTTTTATATAGAACTGTCAGCTTCTGTGTGCAATCATTGAATTATATCTTGTCGAATTATATCTTGTATACCTGATTTCAAAATATGTTCATGATAAGAATCAACTATTAGAAAACACTTGATTTAAAACATAACAAAGAAAGAGAAATTAAAACCAAGCATGCGATTTTAAACAAGCTTTAGATGTTAAGCTGCAGGCTTTTTTGTCGTGAACAGAAAGCTTTAATAGGGGGTGTGTACTTCGAAAAAGCTTTATACATTAAACTATAATTTTTATTCCTTCTGATGCAAAGGTTGTGCTCTCCAAGTTTGGCTTCTGTACACATAAAGTACTTAAGACTGATTCAAACAACTACTATTTACATATTTGGTAGGGAAAACGATTTGCGACAGTTAGCGAGTTAGCAAAGAGTTAGCGAACAGTTAAACGACAATTTAGCAGTGATTATATCTGTATTTCCTATTTGTGGCAATTTTGTGCTATTGTTTTGTTCCCTGTATTTATATAGTATTGGATGGTGACTATAATAGACTCTCTACTAGATTGCATGTTATGTTGTTTGTTTTGTTAGAATACCAGCATGTACTCTTTATCCCCCTCCCCTATAGGTCCCATCAGAAGTCGACATAAGACGAGAAATAGACACATTTACAGATGTAGCAGTGTTAGTGTTGATGGCATATGGTTTTAGTGTCACCCAAATTTTTAATGGTCATAAATGATAATAAAATACAGAATGAATCCTTGGTGCTTTAACACATTACCAACCGACGCCACATTGTTGTGTCTTGCATCAGACATCTTCCATAAAGCATTGTGGTTAAAGGAGAAATTGCCGTCACAGCAGCATTTTCTCCTTTAGCCAAAATGCTTTTTCAATCTTCACATATTGCAACAGAAGAACTGGAAGGTTTTTGCATGTTTACAAAAACCTTAATAAAATCGGCTGCTTCAAGTAGAATTTGTCGTCTGCAGGTGGTAGATGGTTAATGTATACAACCCTGTTAGATATATAACTTCCCAAATACAGACTGCAAATTTTGTAGAAAGCTTATCAAAAATCTCCTGTGGAACTACATGTGCAAATTTAACCCTTTAACAAATCAACAAATTTTTGGCTTTCCCAAATTGAAAGAGTTTGCAGACGACATTTCAAAATGTGATGAAATTGAAAAACATTCCTCAGGAAGAGCAGAAAATATTGTGGGAAAAGGAAAAATTGGTCTTGACGAGCAATTTCTTCTTTTCCCACAATGTTTTCTAAAGTCGTCTGCAACAAAGTAGTCCAATGTCGTTGTTGTTTGGGAAAGGGTTAAGCTTCAGAAGTTCTTCTGTCGAACTTCATGTACTTATTTGACTTGTAACATGTACAAGATTCATATAGATTAGCAAAATTAAATATCTACGGCCTTTCTATACATATTGATTCATATTTTATTTGATGTCTGGTCAAAGTGGGATGCTACAGCAGTTTGCAATGATGGATTATGGAAATTGGCAGTTTTTGTAGCATTTGTAAGAAGCGAAGACGACAAACGTTGCCAAAACCAGAATCGGAACAAGCAATTTTGTTGTAGTTGTAGTTTCTGAAATCGTTATGTATGAACATAATTTAATTTAGGAAAGTGCTGTTTCTGTATCCGTTTTTCCATGATAATGCATAAAGCAATCATGAGAAAATCTTTTTTTTCCTCACTACACTGTCTTTAGATAAATTATGGTGTCAAAAATCCTTTCACTTCTTTGAAATAAAATGAGGTTACATGTTGGCAGGAATCTAACGAAACAGTGGTGAGCTTCGTCGGTTGCATGTCCGACTGGAAAAATGTCCGAGACCTCATTCGAACGAAATTCTTTCCAAGGTTAAACGAAGGGAATATGGTATGATATATTCGCTCGGACCACAGTTCCACTGGCTAATTGTGTTCATGTGGGAAAGCAGTCAGCGGCTTTAAAAGAACAGCTGAGGAAATGCCAAATACCAGGGACATGGATAGGTGTCGGCTTTATGACTGAAAACTGTTGAACATGTTTGTTCAATCTCAATCTAACTGGTAAATGCTTATATAAGCAATATAAAGGCACATGGTGTTGAAAGCATTTTGTTAAAGTCAGAATGTCGCCAAAAAAATGCTTAACTGGGTTATAGTATAATAACACTATACATTAAGGAAAAGAACACTTTATGATGATGGCTTGATAATGCCTCCTTTATAATCGACGTTTCAAAGTCCTGTTTTCACAAAATTTTGTCCTCATGTGTAGGCATACATTTGGGATCAATCGAATATTACCTAGGAGCGATCGAAACAAAGGATTGTGGCACATGTTTGAAAAGTCACGCGATAGACACAAACTGATAAGCCACAACAACTTAAAATGAGACCTTAGTATTCAATGTTATTGGTCACCGACGTTTATCGGAATTTTCCACAAGTCTCGACTGTCCTTGTTTAATCGCTAATTGTTCACAAACTTCATCAATTTTACACTTCTAAAAGCATTATTTGATCTTTTTGCCACCCACATATTGAATATTTTTTTGACATAAAATATTAATCATACTTGAACTCTCACGGTTTTACCATACATGTGCGCTATTGTCACTTGTATATTATGATAACTTATAGTACGTTGTTGTAAAAGGAAACTGACAGCATTTGTTTACTAAAAAGGTATTTCTTTAAATGACGGGGACATCATATAGTCTGCATGAGTAAAACATATCGTTTTCGAGTATGTGATTTCATATTCCTGAACTAAAACAGTTTCCTGCCTGTCTGAGAAATGATGTTCATTTCTTCAGATCTTCTATAAATGTACGGAAGGAGGAGAAAGTGGATATCCATTTAACGATCTACAATGCCCAGGAAGTCTGAAAGATATTGTTCTGTTTAATGTAGGATTCTTATTCAAATAATTGACGTCTGAAGACATTTTAACCCTTTTCTTCGTGATTCCTCATTTAGATGCATCAGCTGCAAAAAGCTTAGAAACATGTTGCTCTTAATGGTTGATTGATCCTTTCGTCAAATTATTTTCTACCATAGAAAAAAAGAAAGTTTATTTTGTTAACTTTTTCTGTTTTCTCAAATTCCCACAACAGGAAATTAGTTAATGTTTCTGCTTACTTTACTTGTATAGCCATTGAACTCATTGTGACAAAAGGAGAAGCTATCTTAATGGTTAGATGGAAACTCGACGCACCCCTATTGCGTTCAGGTTTTGGTGAGTGTCTGTTCAATGCTGTCGCACGCCTTTGCGAACTTTCCTGCGATTGTGTGTACGTTCGAAATACCGTGTACTCGTATATCACGGACAATTCCTTTCCAAAGGTACCCATGTAAAAGATGTAATTCTTACCTACTGAGCGATAAAACGGCAAATATAGCTATATAAATAATATGAAAATAGGCAAAGCCTAAACCGGGCGGAAGAGATTTTTCCCTTCAGTTGGTGAGCATTGCGAATTCTGGACTTGTATTACATATGTTCCATTTGTATTGTATCAGTAATAGGCAAGGGAGCAGTGTCCTGTCAGAAGGCACTCCAATTTGAAAGAAATGGCCATGGTCAAGATTCAAATCAGATATGTTTAATATATAACTTATGACACTAACTATTGTAATTTACCACTGTGGATATATATGAGTTGCTAACCATCATGAATGGTACATAGTCATTAGACAGAAGTATAGTTGATACCGAGCTTGGATATGCGTTTGATACTTCAGTTTGTATGAAATTCTTTCGCAAGACATTGCACCTCGATTTTTAAATTTCTAACCAAAGAGCAATGATATTCATATGGGTTAAATGGTCAGTTGCCAGGGAGGAATATTGGCAGGTTAAGGTGGAGAAATAACAGGAGCAGGGATTAATATCCATTGATACAACTGAAACACTCTGTTGAAAAAGGTGTTAAACAATAATCCAACAAAAGCATCTAAGACTTATTAACATTTCTGAATGGTTGCATGGGTGAAAGTTAAAGAATTTCAACAACCTGAAATCTGTAGTTCATTATCCCGAAAAGGCATGTTTGCTATAGCATTATATAGGGACAAAATGTCTCAAAAACCTGAAATTCAGGAATAATCCTGAACACTTTCACCCATGTGGTTAGATGCTATCAATGGATACTCCATAACCATATTTAAGCTGTGTGAGCCAGGTCATGATGAGGAAATAATAGGAGCAGGGATATGTCTATTGACACAACTGAAACATTCTGTTGAAAATGTTGTTAAACCATAATCAAACAGAGCATCTAAGACTAATTATCATGTATGTGTGGTTGGTGGTTCTTGCTAGATACTCGTATGTTTTAGCTGTCCTATCCATATCAGTAATGCAACGAGAACTAGAAGACACTGATCCAGCAATTCGAAACCACCAAACTATAGAATTTGAATTCCAAAATCTCTCCATGCAAAATGAGGATTCAAAGCAAGACTTCAGTAAGTACTTCAAATATGTGAAGCACTTACAGTATTGTCTTGCACTGAAACCTTGATATGTAGAATTTACTGTTCACCAAATTCAATTTTGTAAGTATATGTTTTTCTCTGAATCATTTTTATAACCTTTCACATCATATGATTTAATGATAAAATAGAGGAACAATTTGTATAATGAAGGAAATCCATCACTGTCAAATTTCTTTGAAATTATATACAGCACCAAAAGTCCTTCTATAATAAAATGAAATAAACAAAAGCTAATTCTATTGTTAAACAATTGACCAAATTTATTCAGGGTAATAAGTTGTAAAAACAAACACTTTTCTTGATAGAATATGTACAGATCTATACAAAAACTTGTTCAAATGATTAGCCATAGTGTTATTCTTTATTTGGTTAAACCTACTCCAAAATGCAATGAATGATTTACATTATATAGTTGAATTAAAGGAAGTTATATAAGTTTGCATATTTACCACATTTAAACATAATCTTTGCTACAATGTTTTGTCAATAACCTGTTACTACTTTTAACAATCTATTGATTATAATATTCTTTCCAAACTTTTTGTTTTATCATTTTCAGTGTGTAATATCCATATTAATTTTGTGGAATAATTCAGCACAGAATTTTTTTAAATATTATAATTATAACATCTTCTATTGAAAGTAAACAGGCAGCATTTCATTATTTATCCATAAAACTTCATTCAAGCTTTATTTGTGACTATTACCAATGAAAGCAATAGCAAATCACAGGAAAATTGCATAATTTAACTATGATATTTGATTAAAACTATGATGAGAAAAAGGATAACTGCTCATTTAGTCATTTGGCTCAATTTATGATTTTGTCATAGTGTTTTCTAAAAGACTCCTGCAACATGCAGTGTTTCAAAAGGTAGAAAGAGTTTAACATATCTTTAACAGAGAATAAGAAGCCAATGTGATGCAAGGGAATCTTTCAAAACAATATTTCTATTAATAACAATATCTTTTACACAATAACATTTAGAAATTATTATTGTTTATGCTTTATTTCTAGTAATGTCCAAATGATTTCATAATGTAAAGCCCTCATTGTTTGAAATAGAAAGTATTTGCAATCAAGAGTTTGTAATCAGAAACAAAGAGAGCATTTTTGCAGAGAATAAAATCATTGTGACAAAAGGGAATACTTACTGTAAAAATAATTTAGTTACAATGGTGGCTTTACTCAAATTTGTTATGCCCCACTTGCTTCAAAATGTGTTTACATGAGTTAACAATTTACTGAACGCAAAATTTTTGAATTCCCAAATTGAAAGCGTTTGCAGGCAACATTTCAAAACGTTACAAATTGAAAAATAATCTTTTGATTGTGCAGAAAACATTGTGGGAAAAGGAAAAGTTGCTTGTCACGAGCAATTTCTTTTTCCTTAATGTTTTCAAGAGTCGTCTTCAACAAAGTGGTTAAATGTCATTATTGTTTGGTAATGGCTTAACTGGTTTACTATTGAAACTAAGCAGATATTATTGTATTTTATTGAACAATAATTCACCCTTTTGCAGTAAAAATGTCCCTCAAAATCAGTTGCAAAATATGCAATAAATTGAACGGCAATATGTATCTCAGTTTTAATTTTAAATGCTACCTGCTGCCTTATATTGTACAAAATAATGAATAAAAACTCTTACTGTCCAATGATTTTACTTTTAACCCTAGTTTCTTAAACATTATGGGAAAAGTTTCTTTCATCTCACTAATTGAGACAGTTTTGCTACAACTATCTATCAGTATGGGAAATACATGTGCATATCTTGTTTGTGTTGTGCTACAAAACATAGATTTCACACATGTTTTAGATTTTAAAGTTTGGAGAAAAAAAAATGCAGGGAAAATGTTCAAACACTTCTTCATCTGTTTTCTTTTTGTCAAGGCTATCTTTCATGTCAGCACTTTCATGTACAGTTCCTCTTCTATCAGGCACAACTGTTTCTGTTTAAAAAAGATAATGGAAGAAACATAAGTTAAAAACAAGATCCATGTTAAATGGTTATTTCTTTGTCACTGTACCTTGTACATAGCAGAAGTGTTTTGATGTATAAAATATATGTACATAAAACATGAATGTTGAATAGATATCATTTCAAAAGTACTGTAGAGTCTTTTTTGTATTCCAAAACTTTGTTTTGAATCTCCTTTAATTGTCAACATGTTTGCCAAAATCTTGTCATAGAATTACTTATGATGTCTTTGTTCATTCAGATGTAATCATTATATGAATCTGATTTGAAAATGTCAGTAGATTTGGTTCATGTCATAGCAAGGTTAAAATATACATGGTTTTGTCCCACAGTGGCATAATGGTTAGTTGTGTGGACCTGGGTTTGATCCTCAAAGACATTCACCTAAATTGCTGTGGAGTGTTTTTTGGCAAGAAACATTTCCTAGCCTTATACTGGTAGGTTATCCAGACATGTACCTTAATGCTTAATACTGAGCCATGTACATTAATGGAAAAACAAAACTATTCCAGCCACTTGTTTGAAATTCATTAGTCATTATGCATGCTTTTAAATCATTGTTTATGAAGATTTCTCATCAAATTATGAATGGAAGGAAGATAAAGTAATCTAATTGGTAAATATTGCAGTGCAGTTTTTCTCTAGGAAAACTATGCTAAGAGGATGTTTTGATATGTACACAAACTAAAAGTCATTTAATGTTTGACATAGTGTTGAAAACAGTATAAAACACCTGTATTTCAAGTAAACCCTTCTTTCTTAAGTAAAAAGCTCTTCAATTCAAAATTTCCTTATATGTCTGATCTCTAGTTGCAAGGTATTATTCATAACATAATTACTCATGAAAAAGATAAGTTGTACTTACATTTGCTTATAAGAAAAAGAATATTTCTTTATGCAGCACCACAACATTCTTTTCTTTGGTTGCCGGTTCAGATTTGACCTTCACCCAGTCTGAACTATGGCTGACTCTGGAAAGCAGACAAATGGAATTTACTTGAATAAGAGTCATTACTATGATTCACGGCTATGTCCCCATTAAAAGTCGGTGAAAAGACAGATGTTTTGGAAGTCACCATATGATAGGTATATTCAAATAGCAAAGAACGTGTAAATAAACAAAACAAGCACATCGTTCATCCAAAAACAAGAATCGAAGTTACTCAGCCTAAAAACGATCTCAATGTAAACAAACCTATCTTTCGTCTCCAAAATGTATGTTCATATTACCTTTAGTTTTTAACACAGTTGGAAAGTGTACTAGAGTAAATATATACTACACCGACACCAGATGCGTAACATAAAATCAATATTCTGAGTAAGACAGTGATCGTAACGTGCTCCTCATGATCTTGTTTGTAAACATAGAATGACGGTCCAGAGTCTCTTCGATTTATTTATGTCGCTTTTAACAAAATAGACTGTAAAAATATGCGTTATTTATTCGAAAATGAAAGCGTACAAAAAGTTATCTTACCTCACGTCGTCATTGTTGATGTCCATTCAACAAGGCGATCATTTCATTCCATTTAAGATTTGAAGCGGTGATCAGAGGGGTGATGAATTGTAAAGAAACTGACTTGTCACGTGATACACAAAAACGGAAAGTGTAATACGCTACGGTTCTTGGTGTAATCACCATGTCAACATGTGTAGAATCGACTGGTTTTAGGATGAGAGACGCCACCTTCACCAAATAAACGGAAAAGAATGAAATGCGGTCTAAATTTTACAAAATAATTTATTGTTTAAGGTTTTTAAAAAAATATTCGGAGGAAAATCCTTCTATTTTTTGTTTGTTAACTTTGATTTTTCCACGTCATTGCTACCAAAAAACCTTAATAAAAATAATTTTTTGGACAAGATGGCGCCATATGGAGTCAGAACGAGGCTGCAAAAGCATGGCCGAAAAAAAGTCCTTTAGGGTTCTGAGTCAATCGGAATCCTTTGTTTTGTAGGTACATTTTTTCGTTTCGTACGTGTAACATATAGGCGGTCTCCAGACCGTGCCTTCGGCACGGTCTTCCGCCCGTATTAATACGGACATTCTTTGTATGGGTTTAACGCCATGTCAACAGTATTTCAGTTATTTTAACGGCTTTCCTCGATTTAACCCTTTCCCAAACAATAGGCCTAACGACATCTGACGATTTCGTAGCAGACGACTTTAGAAAACATTGTGGGAAAAGGAGAAATTGCTCGTGATGAGCAATTTTTCCTCTTCCCACGATGTTTTCTGCCCTATCAGAAGATTATTTTCCAGTTTCATCACATATAGAAATGTCGTCTGCAAACTCTTTCAATTTGGGATAGTCGAAAATTTGTTGTTTTGGAAAGGGTTAATCAATAGTCCTACAAGGCATGTCTCGACAGTGTCTCGCCCAGGGACGCCCCATCGAACAACACTTATGTACATCCTTAGTGCTTAGGACTTTTTAGAGGTCGAAATAAGAACTATTTTACTAGATTTATATGCGCGTCATAGAGTAGCCCGATGCTCGACAACACATGGGATTTCGTGACGGTTCCGTATTGAAAAACGACCAGATTATATAGAAAATAATGATAAACAGTTTAATAATGATACAAGATAGAAACTAGTCTTAAAAGATGAGAAATGTTCCTTATAAAATCAGTTAATCTACTTGACATCGCGGTCTTTAATTATTCTGCGGAAGATGCGTCATATTGAGGTATGATGGGGGTTAAAAGGGTTTTAAACAGAGCTATGGAGATGACCCAATTTATATCTTCATGATCATGTGTTTTCTAGCTATTGAATAACAGAGTGGACAAAAATACATCAATGAAAATATATTGAAATGCACAAAGGCTGTTCGTGTGAACCAAATTTGGTAGAAATAACACTCGACAAGTGAATTAGATGTCAAATCAAGGTTTTATGTCGAAAAAAACAAACAATCAGTGAGGACATCAATATGTGTCTTTCTTAGCCCTTATAGTGCTGGAACCTACATCATGCTTATGCAAACAGGTTAGATCACAGGCCAGCGGCTGGCTTGTGATTTAACCTGTTTGCTACTCTGAGAACCTTTCCTCATTAGAATTAAGCAGATGTTTAAGGTTTTGGAAAGTAGACGACAACAAAATCTTTTTTCCACAATTACCCAGCATTGTAAGAGTTAGTTGTCTGTCGTATAGGATAACACCAGCGTTAAGTTAAAAATTGAATAACATAAACACAAAAGCTTTGTATGTCAAAAATGTAGAGATAAAATGACTCGAATACAAACGAACAAAAGAAAGAAAACCCCCAAAAGGAAGTTGAAAACTGAAGGAGGAGGGGGTGGCTATATATGACTTAGTCTATAGTTGGATATCAGAGAGGTCTATGCAGAAACTAGCTGTAAGTTATTCTCAACATTTGTTCGAGAAAAACTTAGCAATTAACGTAAGTCGAATTTTGTTGAAATTAAGAAATAAGGAAGATTACAATTAACTTTAATACAAGCTAGATGATATTGTTTTCGCAGTTTTATTTTTTTATGTCGAATGGGTGGATTGCATTAACTTAACCATAAATTATCATTACTAAATAAGAATAACATAATTTGATTGAGACATTAACAAACAGAAGTTCGTATCTATATAGTTGTATATATGAGTGCAGTGCATGAAATGGACGATAAGAAGTGTTGGTGCTTGTGATAGAGGTGGTTACTGATAGTATTTACAACGAAATACTATCGACACTGTGATAAGACTGGAATTAGTAAAACGTTCAGCATATATCATGGCACCAATGACCTCATCACATTCCTGGCGATTATTTTATTGATTCTTTATTGTTAAATTGTGCATCAATAAGGGTTTATATCACAGTTGATTGATTGATTGTATATTCTTTAATGGCGCATTGGCAACCATGGTTTAAATCACAGTTGATTGATTGATTGTATATTCTTTAATGGCTCATCGGCAACAAAGGTTTAAATCACAGTTGATTGATTGATTGTATATTCTTTAATGGCGCATTGGCAACAATGGTTTAAATCACAGTTGATTAATTGATTTTATATTCTTTAATGGCGCATTGGCAACAAAGGTGTAAATCACAGTTGATTGATTGATTGTATATTCTTTAATGGCGCATTGGCAACAAAGGTTTATATCACAGTTGATTGATTGTATATTCTTTAATGGCGCATTGGCAACAAGGGGTTATATCATATTTGATTGATTGATTGCATATTCATTTATAGTGCATCAAATATGGATTTTGTCGCGCTTATTTCATTGTTTATTGTTTTGTGTCGCACCGACAAGGGTTAATGCCGGAATTTCTTGTGTGCAATAATGACGTCACGAATTGGTCATAACATAGTGTAACACATTCTTAAGCAATACCTTAATAGGTCCATTACTTATGTAAACGAATTATCATAATCTTGGATTGAATCCATTACATGCTGAACGAGGACATTTTAATGGGGATAAAAAAAGAAACGATTGAGTCCAATTGAACATATTTGAAATTCATGTCTGATTCAACACTATGTAAACCCGAGTATAAACTGACACATTTTAATGAGAAATCGAACACAAATTATGGGAGGAAACGACACATTAAATTGATGTGCATTTCACTTTGCTACAAATTAGACATAGTCTGTTTCTTTACCTAGCAATTTGGACTTTATTCTTCGGCTAAATTCCACTTTGGATTGTACTCCATGGATTGTATACCATGGGGACTGAATTAAACGCTATACTTATCCTTCAAAATGGTTCTTTTACTTTAGTCATGATATTACAGGGCTCACCCTGGCTGGAAAAAAGTCTGCGCCAGCACATTAGCCAAATGACAAAAAAAGGAGCCAAATTAAAGAAGTAGGAGCCAAATTCTGAGCAAATGGCTCCAATTAAAATTTCTTTATTTTAAACACTTTTCATGTTATATGTACATATGTGTTAAATCCTCTTGGTAAATTATTTCTGTTTGTTATGTTTCACCATTTGTATTAAAATTGTATTGTCATAAATATGTAATGTGTAATGCCAATAAAAAATATCATGTAAAAAAACGAAAAAAAAAATCTATAACTAAAGGCTACGCTTTGAGTGACAAAATCAAAATGAATCTTTTATCTCAGACAAAATTAAATCATATTGAAGACTATACATTTCTGAATTCTCAGTTTTGTTATTTATTTTATAATGTCCGATAGATAAATGAAAAGTAAACATGATCTTTAAGGTCTATTTGTTTTTACTCTCGTCAAGACTCCGGTCTGATGATGTGAATGATTAATGATAGAGGATCGCAATTTGAATAATACCGTTGCATCAGCGAAGGAGGCAAACTGTCAATATCAAAATACTTTACAAATTAACCCTCTTTTAATTCTTGCATTCTGCCATGCATCATAACACACTGGACGGAATGAGGTAAATAGTAATCGGTTTTCGTGGAACAACCGCGTCAAGTCTACCAATCAAGTGTGTTGAGTTGTTTACACATAATTTCGGATATACTGTTAAGTGTGTCAAAAGATATAACTGTCTGTAATATCCGGACAGGTGGAAAAATGGTAAAGTTGAATAAAAAAAAAACATGCGCCAAGCAAATTCGCCAAATCGGGAAATCTTTCGCCAGAATGAAATAATATTCGCATTTGGCGACCGACAGCGTGAGCCCCGATACATTTATAACAAATTATAAGGTATGCATTTGATTCAAGCCCTAATGCAATCTTCATGCGTCAAATTATTTTAACTAATTCAAGCCCCTGTGCATCATCCTGTTGTCTTCTAGGGAACTTCATTAACCCCATAGGCTAGTAAATCCCTCAAGATGACTTCATAAGTCAGCTCTCCCACTCCAGTCAGAATTATAAATCTTCATCTCTGATATTATAGAGATATATTTTCTCTTTCATCGGCCATTTAATTTTGCGTAAAATAGTCGCTACGTTCACTGTCATATACGTGTCAATGTACGTCACAAAGGCTGTATATTTGTTTTCATCCTTCAATGTAAATTTGCGTTAAAAATGAAAAGAAATGACAGAAGTAATGTTTTTGTCCGCATATATAACATGTCCGGAATAATTGGCATTCAAGATGTGATAATGTTATTTGGAGTTAAGGTCTTAAAGATAGAAATGTTCATTCCAATCAACATAAAGTTTACCTTAAAAGTCTGAATTACATAATGTGTCTCTCCTTCTCTTGCTTGAAATCATGTGAGCTTCAAAATAGATGAAAGTCAGGGCTCACCCTGGCTGGAAAAAAGTCTGCGCCAGCACATTCGCCAAATGACAAAAGTAGGAGCCAAACTTAAGAAGTAGGAGCCAAATTCTGAGCAAATGGCACCAATTAAAATTTCTTTATTTTAAACACTTTTCATGTTATATGTACATATGTGTTAAATCCTCTTGGTAAATTATTTCTGTTTGTTATGTTTCACCATTTTTATTAAAATTGTAATGTCATAAATATGTAATGTGTAATGCTAATAAAAATATAATAATTAGAGTGAACATTTTGTTATATAAATGAAAGTTGATAGTGATGAATATTTGCGGTTTCATTGTCAAACCGATGCATGTGCAGATAAATTTATGTGTGAAGTGAGGTATTGGTCAACTGAAGTTGGTAGGACTTATGTCCAAACCCCTTTACCAAATCTTACTAATTCATTTTCATATGCCAACGTTTGGATATCGTTTGTAAAGATTTATTGCAATGAAGTATGTTTAAAGTTACAGTTTAACAGTTAAGTATTGTATTACAGATATTGTTCTCATTTCTCTATAAGGATAGAGTAGGCGAACTGTACGGGCGAGAATGGCCATGGGTAAGTGGTATATCTACAGGCTGCACGTAATCTCTGTTTACATCTCGCCACGTACTGGGCTCTCTATTTCAACTTCCGGACTCTACAATACGAATACTCATATAGCAAACCTTTCAAATTCCGACTGCTTCCTAACCTTACCCACTCTCGATTCAGGAGACTAACTCTATCGCATATTTTCAATAAACTTGATATGTGAGCGCTGTCTTAACCCTTTCTCAAACAATAACGACATGTGACTGCTTTGTTGCAGACGACTTTAGAAAACATTGTGGGAAAAGGAGAAATTGCTCGTGACGAGCAATTTTTCCTTTTCCCACAATTTTTTCTTCCCAATAATATTATTTTCCAATTTCATCACATTTTGAAATGTCGTCTGCAAACTCTTTCAATTTGGGACAGTCGACAATTTGTTGTTTGGGAAAAGGAAGAAACTGTACATTCTCATAAGGAAAACATTTACTATATAATTAAGATGCTTTGGTATCTTCATTGATAATTCGCTATTCTAGAAGACTTGCTTGTCTTGTCTTAGTCCTTAATCCCGGAGCTAAAGAATGGGCATGTTTCTAATAGATAAGAAAAATGAAAGTACATGCATGGATCTTAAAACGGACAATCCCACGTATCGTGTAGGTATAAGTGATTCGCTACTTGCTTTAAAGGTCTTTCATGGCTGGCTGTCTTATCTATTAAATTTTCTACGAAAAAGTACTCCGACTTCTGCATGTCGTACACCAGGCATGTTTTGTTTCAATGGAATAATGTATAGAAGACAGTATGTGTTATAATGTAGGCTGTATCAATGTTCACACTTTATAATTCGCGAATGCTTTTTATAAGACAGCAAAAGCAAATGATGAGTGTAAAGTAGGCACTATAAATGGTTTTAATTCGGTATTAACTTGAAACCGTTACGACTAAAGGAAAAGTGCGTTGTTACAAGCAAATCCTATCCTTTTTGAGGTACTTTAATTTGCGCTGCATCTATTTATATAAACATTTTGAAAAATACATAAGCAATTCAGTTCTGGTTTTCATGACGGGAGAAACACATTAACATCTTACAAAATCGACTCCTTGATTTTGACTTGTTACGTCGCTTTTAATTTATCTATACTAATGACTTGTGATGGGTATATCCTCAGCTCTCTCGGTGTAAACACATGTATGATTATCTATTCTGACTATACGTCATTTAGTTCTATACTATTACGTTTGTCTGGCATTTGAGTAAGGAATGAATTGTTTGTAGCCAGCAATATTTAATCTTTTAAGGAATGTCGATTGGTCATCTCAGCCCGGCTAGGCAATGTGGTCAGTAAAACGCGTGTATTGTAATGTAAATAAACTATTGCTAAAGCGATGTTAACCCTTATTAAAGATCAAACGAGGTTACGACATTTTACGCTTACTTCGGGTATGCGCCTTAGTTGTTCCGGAATAGCACACCGGCATTCATGAGTTTTAGGTCGTCTGTTCGCTTAAACGCAAGGCATCATATGAGATTTAAAGTTTTTATAGATGAAATCTTTTTAAAAGAGAAATTAGCATTTTTGTTGCAGTCTATAATGAAAACCATCATCCATAAATGACATCCATAAATGATGGATTACTCGTCATACGTTGCCCGTAGTGGCTCGCTCGCATGTTTTCAGAAGTAGGTGCAGTTTTGTGATGATATAACAGGTTGATGTTTGATAAACAAGTTTACATACCGACACGCACTGTTTATATTGAAATAGGGGCGGATGTTTAAACAAATTGTCTAAAGGTATATAGACTGGGAGTATTGTAGATTTCAATGGACACACTTGGCATATCATTAAAGGGCTTTCATGTTTGGTATACTTACAGGTCCTGAATTCGTTACTTATTTTTTATTTCCCCTGATAATCAAACATTATGCATAGTTTCTATACATGCAATGACTATAATAGCTAATAAAACGTAAAGCAGTTAACATATAATGACCATATTCACACATTATTATATGGTATAAGTTGTTATAATTACACCAACATTGTTTTCATTTTTTAATGACTTGTCTCCGCTGAAAAATGCTGAAATTGGTTTTCTTCGGTAAAGTTTGGATTTCTTTTTGAAATCTCAATCGGAATCATGTAATGCATATTTTATCAAAAATCAATCAAATCGGGATATCATCATGACAGAAAGATCAAATTTTTGCGTTGATTATCTCCCCTAATTGAGATAATAATGGAAACATTTCTCTGCAAAACCTTTTCATTTGTGAAGATCTTCAATGTGACAATGTTTCATAAAGTTGCGACCTTTCAGTGCTGAGATATGCAACATTCTAATCAAGGGTCATATTCCTTTTACGCATAGTGTGTCACATTTCCTCGTTTTACTTAAATACACATGTTGCAGCTCACTTAGAATCCATTGTGACAGATATTTAAATTGTACTCTACGAGTATTTTCTTCGTTTGTGGTGACACCGTATCTTTTTGAACGGTTCACTCGGAATGTACTTTTCTCTTGTACGAGTTTTACCTGTGCGTGCTTTTAGCCTTGTGTGAATTGTTGTCATAGTTACAACAATTGAATGACAAATTCGAAATTGTTATATATGTTTTCCCATTGCCAATTTCAAAAGTGTCTATATTTGAATATGTCTAAACTAAGCGATAACAAGGCAAAGTTTATCAATAAACAAGATCGAACTTACAACGCGAGTAACATGCCAGATAGATACATTTACGCGTCTTAGTTCACATGCACTGTATTCGAAACAACATGTGCGTTTCGAAAATAGGCGTTCGCTCATAATTAGAAATATATGAAGTTGGTTATTCTAAACTAGCCGAATATCTGTGCGTTCATTTAAAAATTGAAACGAGCTTCTTCGCCTTTCAGTGTTTTAAAGGCAAACCTACCCTTTTTGATGAATTCGCAAGACGGAAAGACATGCACTGTCAAACATTTGTGTTACCCAAATTGATGATTATGGAATCTATAATTACTACGTTTACCTAAGGGTAATTCTGATATAGACCATTGTTTACCAAATAAACTGTTTAAACGGTTTACTATATCTGCAACATAACTTTTCTACGTCGTTACCACATGCTTATGAAAAGGAGATACTTTATCGATACTCTAGTTTTATTTAACTCCATAAATATGGGATGTCATTTCATTATTTTCTATTCTCTATTCTTATTTAAAAAAAAAATCAATCTTAGAGATAATAGTCTTTATAACTTCGAAAGTCGGTTGTGGTATAAAGCGCGTTATGGTTGTAACCTAGATTTATGTAGCTAACATCATTTTATGCACGAAGGCCTAGGTTCATATTTCCTTCCGCATCGACCGTCTATATGTAAATTATTCATGGAGTGGATTTCCAATAGACAAACCAAACCGAGTGATGTAACCTCCCCTCAATGTGGATCATTAGTCTAAACATAGATGGCCTCGTATCTTTGACTGTTTGGTTTGTTTGCATATTTATTAATATCTTTTATGTGTTGCGTCAGAACAATATTTCAGTAATAATGCGATGCTTGGCTGAAACTCGTTCGATTAATTTAAGATACTAAGTTAATTGTCCTTAAGTTCTGATCGAACCGACAATAAAACACATAGGCATGCAATAGGACAGCAAGGGTTTTTCATGACAATTTTTGAATTTAAATTTAATACTGTAAATTCTAGGTCATGCATCAGGGGAAACTCTCGGATCATCACGAGTTCTATTGAGGCATATACGAGACTATACGAGACTTTATTAGATCTTCAGACATGCGTGTTGAGTAAATGATACCCTTCAAACGTCACCGAGTTAAAACTATCGTTGTGGATAGGGACCTTTGTTCACTTCGTCTACACAAACACACGATCATTCTTGACATATAGGTCCCATAGGGGTGTTTAGAATGAGAGAGTTGCCAAAACTAAAATACCAACAAATAGCATTACAGAAGTGTTCAATAGGAAACTTGGCACAGGGTAATGTGTAACTTTAAAAGAAGCAAGTTCTGTATTACTTGCTTCAACAAGCGTCTAGAAGTATGACGAAGAATCTAGTATGATTGAAGGAAATCAAATAGTGCCACCATCGAATAAGTTATACACTAAGATTGAAAAACACCATATGACATACAAATGGAGTTTTTCAAACTTAATTGTTCTTGCTTAAAAGCATACTAGCGTTCAGAAAAACTTCAAAACTTGGTAATATGAGTTATGAATTATGATAGAATATGTTGAAACATAGCTAAAAATCACAGGATCATAATAATATAACACCTGCACTATTTGTTATCTATTTTTAAGAGCTATTTTCACAAATTTGGTGCCCACCAATTTAACTTCATTGTTTTCATTCGATTAGCAAGGACTGCTCGGTTTAATGAGTGGCGATCACCTCGTCCTGGTTAGAAAAATCACGTGAAACATGAACATACTGTCATTTATCCAATATATATATGTTTTAATGTCATTGTGTCAGACAGTTGAACATATTTTGATAAAAGGAAAGTCTACCCATTTGAATATATTCTCTCTATATGCTAGTTTATATATTCTTATTGATATCTGATGTAAATGTTACTGGGAGTGTCTTATTCGGATACCTAGGCCCAAGGAAGGGACAAGCACTAATGGCAGTCCATGGAAATAACTAATAACACATCCCTTCACAGAATGCTGTCAATTATACGGCACGAGCCACTCAACTCTGCTCTAATAGACGCTTTCTTCTGGCGAGAATTGATTTGTAGGCGTTTGTCGGAAAGGTCCCCAGGGAACGACAACGAGCTACATGTTTTACTAGTTCGTGTCCAGCACATGCTTTCTGTCTGTGTGTAAACGCCATTTTCAACATGTTTAAGTTATATTGGGACGCAAGTTCGCACATCAATAATCAATGTTTCCTAAATAGATACGTTCTTATATAAATGACGAAGTTTTATTCAAGACGTAAACTGTACATTTTCTTATATCTGGTGTTGACTTCCCTGCAGCATGATGTCCTGGCCCTTACATATAGCCCGCACTAATGCGGGATATAAGCACGGGCCAGGACCCAGGCTGTCTTTCCTGTGGTAATGATTAGCTTTCATACAGGAAGCTTGCGAGAAAGGATTACTTCTATTATCTCTTGACTTATTTAATAACCATCCGGAGTCGAACCCACGACATTTTGCGCAGGATGCGGCTGCGGCAATTCGACTTTCGTGTCAACTCGGTATACGATGAATTAATTGGAAACTATGTAAGATGTTCAACAAAAGCCAACTTGTTTTCTCGCCTGCAACTCAGAGTGGTTGCCTTAAAGCTGCTTGTTAGCAGATTTGATAACAATTGGTATTGGTAATTCGATATCTTTAAAGCTGTATATCGTCAGTACCGTTGTAATATACGCACTGTGGAATAGTCATTGGAAAGCAAATTAATTTGCATCTAAGTCTTAAGAGCTTCTATTCTGTAAATTGATATGTATTTGTGTTGCAAGGGTTTTGAGGTCTTCTACATATCGGCTGTACATATTTAGATATATTGATACATATTGAATCAAATATGGTTTTAACAGGTTCTTTGAAATGTACTGTATACAACAGAAACCGTATTGTTCCTGTGACATCTTACATTGACCTCCAAATAATCTCTGGTGTGAACAAGCAACTTTAAGATATCTCTCACCCAATCCTATGGTATAATCCAAACTTTAAGCCATCCTTGTAACCCTGGGACCCGTTTTACTAAACAACTTACGGAAAATGTTTGCGTAAGTCATAATTGATAAACATGGATAGTATCTTCAAAGAACGTACAATATTGCAATGTGACACATCATTGGAAGCGGCTCGGAGAGACGATTCCAATGATGTGTTACTTTGCAATATTGCTTAGCCAAATATTGATAAAAGAGGAATTGTTGTTTTAGACTTACGGAAATCTTAAGCGTAAACTGTTTAGTAAAACGGTACCCTGCTTCCTAATTAAATTATCTTGCCATCGATCTAATTTCATTGTCTCGGCCATATACCTGAATTGATTCATTACTTATTTCACGATGTTACAAAGTTTAATCTTACACACAATGTAACCATGTTAGGTTATATTTCAACATTTATTTGCGATTTCGTGTGAATGAAATTAAAATCACTCCATTAATTCCACTTGCATTTATTGACCAATAAAATGCCAACGAGAAATACTCGAAATATCGGTCTCGCACCATCTACCATCTACATCCATCAATAAAACATTCATTAATCTCATATCTTAAAACTAACCTATGATGTTGGATAGTTCGGCTAAATTCATCTACTTTACAGATAAGCATAACCAATATAACCGGTAATTCTCTTTCGAAAGAGGATAACATGTTTTGTAAATGTATCATTATAGAAATAAAATAGACATATTTTCATTATCTGCTCTTAAGCTAACATCTATGCTCTTATATTTTCTTTGTCATGAAATGATTGTATTAAATGCAACTGTTAATAAAAATGTATATACATGTAGATTCATTTCAATATTGAGCAGCAAAACAATAATTAACAACACATATCTTTTTACCTTCAAAATAAGCAATACATTGAATACCATAATGGAATTTAAATGATTGTATTATGAGCCATGCGAGAATTACATCAATACTAAGGATAACATAAAAAGAGAAAAATCTCTCATGGTTTTCAATTGTGGTAACAATGCAATGTATTATAATTTCAGAAACAAGAATGAACAAATTTCAAGAAGGCCTTCAGCAGCAGCGGAAGTTGGTAGAGCAGCTGCGCCTGGAAGCGGCGGTTCCCCGTGTGCGGGTATCGGAATGTATAGAGGATATAATGAAGTACTGTGAACAGCATAACGCCGAGGACGTGCTCATCAACGGCTTTCTACGGCCGGGAGACAACCCATACAAGGAGAAGGGCGGCTGTAATATCTTATAGGACGTTTATATATGTTTGTATAACTGCAGTTCCCTTTTATTCTGATTTGATGGTGTATCGTTTTATACGTGTTTATACGGGATATATTATATATAAGGTATGAGAGTCGTCATGCCGTCATTCAGTATCCATGATTAGGAAGCCGAACTCTGAACTCGTACATCAAAGGCTGTTGAATATGTTGGTTTCTTGTTGTCCTTATAAGGGATACTCTCCATGCAGAAAGCTCACAGCTTTCTGAATAAATTATAACCTGAATTAAACAGTAAGCTGATATATCGACCAAATTTAGGTCTTTTTTTAAATTTGCATTTTGTTACAAATATGGTACTGACTTCAGGGGCTTGTTTTTTATTCTTATCTCAAATATACATTGCATTATCGCATCTCGTAAAGAAGTCTTTAAGAACCATTGGTACAAAATGATAAACTCTTCGTAGCGAGAGCTATACATGTATGTCGTTTTGGCACAATGAATTCTACCCAACACATGAACGAAAAGTTGTGCTTCATGACACATCGCCTTGACAGGTACCATAACAGCAACTCATTTAGAATAGTTCTTTAAACGATATCATGAGCTAATGCATACAGTTTTAGTATTTTCATTGTTTGATCGATCTTAGAGTATTCACAACTTCGTTAGATGTCTTTGTCAAATCGTGGCAAAATGATTTTCACGAAACTTTCATTATCTACGATCTCTATTTCTATGAATTACACTGGTCAATCTCGAATCTTACCATACAAATGTTCATGTCCAGTTTTCTCTATTCATTCATGTCAGATGATAAATCTTTATTGTACTTAAACGGGCACATACATTGATAAAGAAGGTTTCCAATTGATACTGCTTTAATACATAAAAGGTTTCTGCTGAATTTGAATCTCATCTGCTAGACTTTCTTTATGAAAGAATCACATTCAGTTTATTCACTATGTTGTAATGTTTTGTAATTATTTAACGTTCACATTTACTCCCAATAAATGAATATTTTACCAATTTATGAATGAATGCATTATCCTGTTATCGGATACTGGGACTGGGACAAATTGACAGACTTAATTGACTTTTTTTCTTGTAAACGTTATGCACATTCCGTACAATTTTGGACGTCGAACCAATCACAAAGTCTGCCGGAATGCCGATCTATTCAGACACTAACGTTAACTTCGTGAACTTTCATGTGCCAGAAGTACTAAACGATTCTTTAACTAATAAAACTTAAGATAATTAACACCAATACCGTAGAAAGATAAGTAACTTAGGAAGGAATTACTCTTGACGACAATTTCCTGCTGTTACACAATGTTTCCTGTTCGTCCTTTTTACATGTGCAAGAAATGAGTGTCAATTGAAGCACTTATTTACCAACTTGCTCTTTAGGACTGAAAGCTGAGCGCATGCGTACACCGTTGGTGATTTCGTTTCATTTTTTGGAGTCAAATGTTGTAACAATTTGATAAGTGAAATGTTGATCGTAAATTTACTAACCCAATTAATCGCAATTCGTTAATGCGAAAATATAATACTTTCGTCGTTAGAATATGGTGGGTTGTTGTTGAACATTCCATGGAAATACTTCTATCGTCCCATAAACGGACTTTTTCCGCACAGTATTTATAATGGTATAATTATTAACACACATATGTATCTATCTAATCATAAAACGTTTGTCTGTTAAACCGAAATTTAAGTTGTTATACTAAAAGTAATAACCCTAATATTTCTAATGAAGAACAAGGTCAGAACTTGTTGTAATAATCCCATCGGAATCAATGTGCTACGAAACCTTTGTCGATAATATATGCCATCTTTCGTCATTTCTGATTTGCAGATAATTTATAGATTTATATAGGCTCATTATAAGATTAATGCGCACATGCTATAATGCTATGTCTCGTTGCTATTACTGCTGTAAAGCGCTTTAGGTCAAAGACCGAAAACACTCTTATCTTGTCAAAGGTATGATATGGTACATCTGACAGGTTAACGCCTAGGGTAAAAACCTTTTAGCGACAGAAAACGGTACGAAAAGAATAATGTAGTTTGGACATTTTGTTAAAGTGTCGACCAGAGCTATTTAGAGTAGCGTGAAGTCATTTCCCCATTGACTTGTACAATGGAAGCAAAAAGGGACCTTCTTCCATTGCATTTTCAGTCTGCTAATTGCAAACCAGTATATTTGGCCATGTAAACCTCTACGTATACTCCGATAACATAAAGGCCCGTTTTAAACTCAATAAACAAACAGATCTGTTTTTTAAACTATTCTAGACTTTCACATTTTTTCTCAATACGAGGTTAGTTAAGCGTGACTTTGTCACGGCTATGTTCATAAGCATTGTATGTAAGTTGTGTGTAATTGTGTTAATGTGATTCATGAAAAGTGCAATTTCAAATTTCTTCATTCTTAGTCGTTTTAAGGTAAGCCATCCGTGAATGAACCGTTGGGTGTCCGCAAAATCTCGGCAACGATTCACCAGTTTCGTATACTCACGAAGATTGGAACAGAACAGAGCATGCCAATGGTTCGATGCAAGACTATGGGAAGTGCTTCATGTTTGTGAAGCACTTACTATAGTATTACATTGAACCCTCGATACATTTTATTTGACGATCATAGTACATAGTCATGTTCACATACAAACATAATCTTGGTTTGATTGGACAAGCCACAATCCCCATTACGGAATCATTGATCTGACTGTTCTAGACAAGATCATAGTGAGCGATTTAAAACGTGTGGGACTTTTTTGTATTGTATTGAACCATTTAGCTTGATACTTATCTTTTTCATTAATCTTATCCGAATTAAAAAACAATGGTATGCTTAGGCTGGCGGTTTATTGATGGATGGGTGACTTTAAAGAATTATTCATATTTTTTCTTTTTTACATTTTTGAAGTGTCTAAGCGCACATACGTTTTTATTGCCTTTCTGTGGAGAAGCTTTGGGGGCCTATTACATTACCCCAACTCGATTATATCACTGTCGACACAGGCAAATACAGAACACTGCATCCGCCCCATTAAAGATATTACGGTGTTCTGATTTCAAACCAATTATATTTGCCAGACGACAATTCAAATAGAAATAGAAGATAATCTTTCGGTAAGGAAGCACGACTGTTTTAGGAAGATGGTTTCTTATAAACGCGAAAAAAATATTGTTGCTGAAAATAGCCCTTGCCTTCAATTTATTTGTTCTTCTCAATGATTTTGTCTTTTCTAATGCGTCTGTTAGTTAACTTTGAGAGTAACTTCTCGTTTTGTAAATCTGTTTTCTAAAGAAGAGTTAATACTGTCCACTATTCGTCGCAATGTAATGTCACGCAAAGAACTGACAACACCGAAAGGTTTAAACACCCTGCTTGCTTAACCCTTTACCAAACGACAAATTTCCGACTGTCCCAAATTGAAAGAGTTTGCAGACGACATTTCAAAATGTGATGAAATTGAAAAAATATTGTTCCGATAGAGCAGAAAACCTTGTGGAAAAAGGGGAAATTGCTCTTAGCGAGCAATTTCTCCTTTCCCCACAATGTTTTCCAGAGTCGTCTGCAACAAAGTGGTTAAATGTCGTTATTGTTTGGTAATGGGTTAAGAGAAAGTGTGCACCGCCTTTGATCATTTTCATAAGCATGTTTCATTCTGCGGCGATACATGTGACATACATAACTACGGTTCCTATCGTTCAAATGGTACCAATATTCTTCAAACGTACATATGATCTTTGTGTGTTTTCGACGCTTCATGCTTCTTCTGACAAAACTCCAGATAAAGTGAGGAAACCAGAATCTCTTGGCAATGAATATTTTGCTTATTATTAACATAACCCTTTGTTGTTGGTACCCATTTCAATAGTATCACTGAGACGATTCTAATGAGTACCAACAACATAGGGTTTTGCAGTAACAAATATAAGTTTGTATTTGTAAAGCTCACGTTATCTGGGGGTTTGCGCAGTCTATTATTGTGGAAGTGATAGTGTTTTTAATGTTGTTTAGTGCGTGTATAAGATAATTATATTTCTGATATGCCTCGTGACCACTGCACCACACTGTATATGGAAATAAAGTGAATACTATACATGAGAGTTGTACTTGCCGGTTGTTTATATCCACCAGTCCTTCCATTCCCGTTTACGCCATGGTCCTTCATTTAACAGAGAACCAATTCTCTCCGACATCCTTCATATGGATGGAAGGAAATATGTTTCTTGGCACCCTCCAGTAGCGATGGAACCTTTGTCATTGGCGTACCTTCAATAGCAAGAGAGCTAGATGAATAGGAAAACTATTTCTTGACGCCCTCTTAATAGCAATGAACCTTTGTCATTGGCGTCCCTTCAATAGACAGAAAAATAATTCACCTCCGACATGCTTTAAATGGATAGGAAAACTGTTTCTTGTCGCCCTCCTGTGGTCATGAGACCTAATTTGCTTAATATTCATTTCCTCGCATTATTTTTGTTTAAAGAACCAAATTTCGCTTTGCGCCAATTTACGCGACGTCCCTTCAATACTCAGGGAACCAACCTTTTCGTTGATACTTCAAATGAACGGAAAAGCTGTTTCTCTAATGCATTGAAGCTCAATTCACTTGATACCTTACAAATTTGACATCCATTCAATACATAGGGAAACAATTCACACTTTGATAGTTCAAAAGCATAGTTTAGCCGGTTTTTTTGACGCCCTTTAATGGACATGATACATATCTCATAGACTTCCCATTTAAGCCACGGTAACCTATTTTGGTCGGAATTCTATTTTTCCGACACCCTTCAATAGTCCTGAAGCCAAAATTCCTAGACTGTTCAAGTCCAAGAGAAAATGGCGGAGAAAGTAACTGAATCAGAATATTACCGGACTTACACGAAGTGTTGAGAGAGATCTGCCTAGCTGTTGTGTTAAGTACCTTTGCTGTCTTCTGCCAGGAGACCCACGCCCCTAGATCACGAACTTTCCTAGACTGTCCTAGATGTGTTTGATAAATCATGCACCGTCATATGACAAGGTTCATCTACTTCCGGAGTGTGTCATATTGGTGTCGACATATTCAATGCTCTGCACATACCATGACAACGTCTGCTCATATCTACAAGAGGGGATCATTTCAAAGTCATTTCAAAGTCTATTTATATCTAGATATACATCTGTCTGTATGTATCTGAGCATATATATACATATGCATTTCAATCATGGTAATCAGATGACACAATCAATGATTGGCACTTTCCTCTCGTAAAGAAATATGTTATATTACCTTGCTATTGACTTGTTTTTGTAATTTGCAATGATATATACCTGTACTTGTGTGCCTGAGGCCTTTGTACCATAATCAAATATCTATCTATCCATCCAAGAACTCATGCTTTTCGCATTTTGGAATTTAATAGAAATGATCACGAAAAACATAGGATGTGATTGTAACGGGCAAAGCATTCTGGTGTCAACATTTAACATATGGTCACAATGGCATATAGTTTCAATGTTCAAAGTGAATTGGAAAAAAGAAACGAAGAAGTCGCGAAATCATTTGAAAACTAGGCAAATGCATACAAAGGAAATAATAGTAATTATTAAAACAAATGTCCAGAAAATAGGACAATTGGTTTTAAAAGACCCCATCGACGTTGGTTTCTACAGGTATCACAAACAAAAATGTTGTATCATACTGTTTCTTAGTGCACTAGGTTGTTGCTTATTTGAACCAGCCACAAAATCTCATATGAGAGAATGGGTTTTGTTAGTGAAATGGCTTGCAATGAATAAACCAAGCCATCAAATGGATCTTTCATGAGCAGAACTATGTGCTTTGGGCAAACCAAAATGATCACTGGAAGCTTTTAAAGGAGTCTATAGCAATATGGTTGTACTACGGCAACCGTGAGTTAGACCGTTGATTAGTTTTCTTTTTCGACAAGCTTAAGTTTTGTATTTAAGTATGCATTTTTAAACATGATTTTGCCAATTCACACTCCGTTCCAATGGCATATACAGCGAACGACTTTCGGTTTAGAAATAATCATTGATTTGTGATAAAACTCATCCGACTATTCGCTTAAAACATGAATTAACCGAGAAATATACGAATCCAATCCATATGACCATTTCGCATTTCTTTGTCTACATGACGAATTATCAGGTGATCGCAGAAAAACGACAAAATATGACCGTTGAAGAAGGATTCTCTTCCATGTTCTTATAATGTAAAAGGAATGAAATGTATGTCATCTGCTGTGAGCTTTATAAATAAGTCTGCTGCCCATCTGTCCTTACTTGGTGATTAATTGTAGAATATCATATGCTGGTGGACCCCTCTTTCTTCTTCGCAATAAATATCCGTTTTATTTCAACAAATCAAATTCGAATTGAAGTAAAGAAGAAATCAACAGAATAAAGTGTCAATACTTACATGCTTCTATGACTTTCCTCGACTCTCCAGATACACAGATAACAGTAATCCAATCAAGAATTTGATCACTGATTTAGGTTACCCTTTATGGCTATTTAGGCATCGATGGGCTGAAACCTCTGAACGTTTTGTTACAAAAGAAAAATGTGTTCACATTGAGTATTTTCTCATTTAGATACGAACTTTAAAAAGAAAACACTTGGTATTGTTACACGATACCAAAATGATATTTGTAATGAAAATTGGTTATTTATTGAGATGTTACAGCATCCCAACCACCTAATTACATTAAACAACGAAATCATGAATGTTCCTTCGGGAAAATTCCATGAAGGCGTGTCATTACATGTGCCCAAGGGATGTGGCTTGGGGGAAATCAAGATTGAAATGCGCCTTTTCTTGAAAATAGACATCAAACGCATTGCCGTGCGCTGTCAATATCAGATGTAAAGCTGCAACCAAACAAGGCGATTGTAAAACCATCGGGACATGTACTTTGCAACTAAGATAATGAAAAACAAAAATAGGTTGTTCATGCTGCTCGAAGAAAATTGAGTTTATAATGTTTCCCCCCTCATCGATCCGTCTATAGAATCAGCTGCCGGAAGAGATAGCTGCATCCCAAACCTTGGACAGTTTCAAGGCAGGTCTTGGCTCTGGAAAGTGGACGCACTTAACGTTTTTATCTGTTTTTAAAACTTTCACGACGATCCCGTCTCACAGTTACCTTGTATATATTTCACCAGTCCGTCGATACTCCAGAGTGAGCCCTGCACTTGACCAAGAAGAAGAAGAATCTAATGATATATTTTTCCGGAGATGCATGTATGGCGTCATGTTGATATATTTATACCTTAATATATAACCCTTTGTTTATTCTTTGGTGCTACCGGCATTCTTTGAAGCCAATTGACACATTTCCCACATGTAATATTTTTCAAGCATTGAATAAGGACGGATTCAAGACCTCTAATATCAATTGAAAAGGATTGATGTTCGGGTCAATAAACAAGTTCCACAGTCTTCCCTTATTTACTACTGATTTCAGAAGTCGTTCTGTTGTTACCTGATTGAACAATGGAGTTTTATTTCTCACACTGTGAAATTATGATCACACATTTCCATCTGTCAAACTACCTTCGCCACATTTTAAAATATTTAAAATGTACAATACAATTATTTCATTTGCAATTTAAAACAAAGTCAGTATTACAAAATGACAAAAGTGATTTAGAATAGTTGCGATGGTATGATAGGACATGATATTTGTCTACGCAATTAAGGTAGAATACCCATAATCCGCAAGTTTGAAACTTATTCTTTGGTCGGATTACTTCGGTCGCTCTCGGTATTCCTCGATCAGGACCGGATTTATTCGCATTGGACCAAATAGTCCCAGACCACGACCGCGGTTAACCGAGAACTACCGAAGTAATCCGATGATATATTTAGTTTCATAATGGCAAATTATGGATATTCTACCATAACATGAAAGACATAGCATAGTATTGCACAAAGTAATCGTTGCATCATCACGTGGCTACCCTCTGAGATGTACATGTGCGTTTTCCAACTGTTTGATGTTGTTTCTAGAAAACGACATTAAAAGGACTATCTCACAGATTTTTTCTACCGATAAAATGACAGCACATGTTTCTAAAGTAACATAAGACTAGATTATTGATAGCTTTCATTCCTCGTTTATAACCCTACAAACAGGGTATAGATCATTCGTATTGTAAATATTTCAAACCGTTTAAACGGGTTAATGTCTTAAACAACGAGCTAAACTTAGAATAAGAGGTACTATTTTTATAAACCATCGTCACGTGGGTCTTCTGAAACTTTTACCGCCCTTGTCACGTGATGATTACAAGGTGCGCGAAAAGGAGTTCCTGTGTTCATTTATTAACCAGCTTTCCCATAGAAGCGTTGACAGGCATGAAGACTCACTTCGCATTATTAAACAAAAATATGGGATTTCAGAAACTTAGAGGTAATGAAATGGTCTTTGTTTAGTGCCAATGATTGTTAATATCAAAACATTACTCCCAGACCACGCATCTCTGAGTTAGTCCCTTTAAGTTGCCACGGACGTTTGACTTCGATTTAACCTTTCACGATGAATTGATCGCACGCCCCTGGATAACATCAGAGACAATCCTACTGCCTTGTAACTAGATTCAAGCTTAGTGAAATTGGAAACGCCTGGATGACGGACAAAATGCGATACGACAGTTCGAGATTATTCCGCTTGACTGATTTACGCAGACATGGCCCGTGAGATAAATAACGAAAAATATTAAAGGTGCTTGTTCACAGATGTGAGGAATATGGTTAAAATATTTACCTTTGAAACTGCACGCTGAAGTGTTATATAATACGCACTGAAAAAGAATCAATGGAAGCAAAATTATATCCATTTTAACTCTTTGAAATGTGTTTACAGTGAAGTAATATGTACAGTCAAACTTGTGTTAAGAGGCCAGCCTATGGGACAGAGTAAATTGGCTGTTTAAGACAGGTTGGCTGCTTAACACAAATTGATTTACACTATAAATCGAACAATGGGACTTTCTGTAGTGGCTGTTTAAGGCAGGTTGGCTGCTTAAAAGGGTGGCTGCTTAAGACAAGTTAGACTGTATTTTAATAAAAAAGCGTGTGATCGCTTTTGAAATCTACCTCACATAAACTGTACATACTTAGATGAATTTTCATAATCAATTATGCTTTCGATTGGTACTATTAATTGTGAAATTAATCAACAATACAAAAATTCTATTGTTTCAACGCCATTTTAATTTAACTTTCAAATTTCTCTTCTATGAACAAAGCACCTTTAACGCATTTGTTTTTATATCGGATTAATCTGAGCGTATTGTGCAATACTGGTGCGAAAAATTGGTTAAAGGTTTCACACAACATCAATGAAATACACGCATACAAAACTGAAATGAAATTCACTTTCGATGTCATTTGTATAATAACGTAAGCTCAATATTTCATTACGAATTATTTCATATCGAGCAACCCCCTGCCTTAATCCCAAATGAGTCCGATTACAGTCTTAATCTTGAAAATATAATTAAAATAGTCACACACTGTAATTATTTTCATGCAGTGATTAATGGTAGTCACTTTAATACAAGATAGACTGTTTATCCCTTTACCAAACACCAAATGTCGACTGTGCCAAATCAAGTGTTTGCAGACAACATTTCAAAATGTGATGAAATTGAAAAGCAGTCTTCTGATAGGGCAGAAACATTGTAGGAAAAGGAGAAATTGCTCGTCCTGAGCAAATTCTCCTTTTCCCATACTGTTATCCAGAGTCCTCTGCAACAAACTGGTCAAATGTCGGTATTGTTTGGTAATGGGTTAAACTGTTCGCGTAATGAATCCCCTCCGAGGCCCTCTTTCTGGTGAGGCATAAAACCCGGGAATCAATACAACAGAACACGCACATGCTCAAAGCGAGGCAAAGTAATCAAACAGACACTAATGTATCAATCCAATTAATGTTTTCTTTTTATGTCGACGCAGGCACATATAACAGACATTACTACGTGTCATTTTATATAGAAACATGTTCCCGTATATGCAAGCGCCGGGCACACATCGTGAAATTCTTAATAACACACTGTCAATATCAGGGTGGAAACTTGTACCGGCTTCATATACAGTAGAGCATATATACCTAATAGTTCAAAGTACCTCATGAAAATATTCGGCAGAGAGAAAGAGTTCCACCTAAAGACGTCTGGAAAATAAAGACATTGAAATAGGAGAAAAATCAAAGCGCTGACAGCACTGAAGGATTAAGGTGCGTTTAAAGCAAGATGGTTGAGGATACATTTGAAAGTGTCTTTGGGCAACATCTCGAGGAAAACAGCTGCTCCTTTTACCACCATTACTATAATTATACTTTCTGTGAACAGAGACTGCACAAAAGTCTATTTTTCTTGACATTTTACGATTTCTCATGAGGCAACAGTTATAAATATAAAGCAAAACAAAGCGAGTAAATCCGGACTACATTCCTAGTTCCAAGAAGGTATTAGTCTGCACAGTGAAGGCGGATGTTTAATGAGTAATTGGGGTCAGACCGCTGTTTTTGTATCGATAAAGAACCTTCCCTCAAAATGTGGTATGTAAATTCAATGGACTAAGGTGCTGACGCACCCTTAGTCCAAAAACCATATTTCCTTCGAGGTATAGATATTATACTGTACGTGATCATGCAAAGGCCTGAATATGGTACAAACATGTGATTATCGTTGATCATAAAGCCGATATACGTCTCCGTTGGTTTCTATTGCGTTTAATGAAATTTACTTAGACTTAGAGGGTGAAACCTATCTATTAAACATATACACATGTATATCCATTTTGGTTCTTTGCCATATCAATATGGTGACAGGTACCTTGATTAAAGGCCCTGACTAACCTCACTTTACTTGACGAGGAAACAGAACGGCGTTACTCAAGGACAAACCAAAGATACAATAAATGCGATCAGGGATCGAAGGTGAGACGTTCAATCTAAACCCTTATTTCTTAATACCCACTGTGGCGGATCAATCTTAATGAAAGTTAGTCTCCTTGGTTGCCAACGGAATCCTGGTGGTCCAAACCGTCTCATTCGGTCCATATTGGCAGTTTAAGCGTCTTCCCAGATGAAGTCATAAAGGGAGATAATCCAGTGTTAGATGTGTGCCGAGTACGTAAGAATCAATATTGTCGTACCATTTAATGACTTCGTTCTGTTATCATTCTTTATCTTGTATTGAAATGAATTTTGAAAACGCTTTACGATTGGTACTGGTTGTAAAAAAACTCCTAGTGGATTTTAGGAAGCATAGAAAGGAGTGTTAAATTATTAAGATACATGTATTTGACTTTATATCCAGAAGAAACAAATTGTTCCGACAAGAATATTAAAATAACTTTATAGCAGGGTTTAAGATGAGTATGAATTAAAAAAGACACACATTTCACGAATTTTGATAAAGCAATCGAAATCGATCTTAAACAAATTTTCGTCACTCAGAAAACGCCTCTCAATAATGTGGATTCCTTATAGACGAACCCTTCATAGATAGTACGGGGTCTTTTTCATTACTCTAAATTCAAGGAAAAGGTATAATAGTGTTCCAACGATATTTTATTTTGACTCTCAAGTTGTCCCTTCTGTGAACAAGTGCCTTTACCATACTAGTCGAATGCTTTTGTAATGTCCCAGTAATGAATATGGATTGATGAGTACATGTATTGGAGGGGATGGTGTCGCATATGTCGTCCAAGTGCATGGAAAAGGAAATTGCAAGCGTCAACCAGAACCAGACCATTATCATATTGCTTATTGGGGACACATAACGAACACTGCGTTTCACGAAGGGGACTTTTATACATACTGATATATGACTGATATTTGGTTACATTTATTTAAGGGATAACAAGAATGGATAGAGGTAAGATATATAACGTTTAACTACACATTTTTTCAACAATAATTATGTAATCATTAGGATATTTCTTGTATATATCCAACATACATGTATCTACTTTGTTTAATACATACAAACTAAGACAGCATAAAAAGTACATAATACTGTAAGCCATTTGAATATTTGTCACATTACTTTCGACTTGATGTTTAACTTAAAGCAACTTCTGCCGATATAATTAACTTTTAATTCATATTTTTGACAACTAACACTCACTGGTAGGTACTTTATAAGACCCTCTGTGGCTTCCGTGGCTTAGTAGTTAGAGAACGGGACATGAAAGTTCAAGGTCATCTGTCCATGTGGGTTCAAACTTAGGTAACGGCATCTGGTTTTTCGCGGGAGGTAGTAACCAGATTGACCAGTTAAACGGATATCCAAATTTGGACATCTCCTCCATATTTTAAGTCGAACAACGCAACATAACTGAAATAATGTTTACGCGATGTAAAACCCATTTAATAAGGCCCACCCTCAATGCTGTGATCAATGCATATCGTTCCCTGCAAACCAAACCAGTTATTTGCTTATATAGAAATGATGGAAAAATTACCGTTGAGTCGAACGGAAACATAGTTGAAAGATACAATAATATAAAAAAGTACTGATTGGATAATTCACTATAACGTGGAAAAAATTGTAACATTCCTCTCTTAAATATTCATTCCATTTTATCATATATATCGTGACCAAATGGACACTATGACATTGTATATGGCATGTTCTACCTTACGATTGTTTTATTTCCAAAAGGGTTTGACCTATTAAGGCTTTATATGGGTATCAAGGACCGGGGTTGTGGTTTTAATGACATGTACCAAACGCCTTCGAATCAATGGTTTGTTAATCACTGTTTAACTTCCGAATCGGAATCACCACTGTCATTTGCGGTAAAAAAAACCTGATCAACCTGACGTTGATCCTCTAGAGCACTATAATTTATAAAGACTAAAGATAAATATGTACTATAAACCACAGTTTTTATCTTCAGACCGCCGATTGTCGAAGTATGAGATTGAGATTGAAGAGTTGCACTGTCTGACCGACCAGTTGAACGTCGAGGTGTTGTTTGAGCCGATGATGGTGTCGGAGGCAATAGGGGAGCTGAAGGCGTTTATACAACAGAACGAGGAATGGGACAGACTGGTGTCCGGATTTCCCGACAAGAAGGATAACCCGTACGGAGAAAAGGCGGGTTGTGTGGTGCTGTAAAAGGCTTGTTGGTGGACGGTGGTTAGTGTGGCCGACTCGAATACATTTGTAACACAGGACAGTCTTACTTCGATTATCCATTAATGTTTGAAAAGAAAATGTAAAATGTTGTTGAAATAAAAATGAATAAATTACCACCTCTGTTGTAAGGAGACATACTCGAACATCTTTGTAACACACGATAGTTTTATTCCGGTTACCGTTAATTTGGAAAAAAACTAGAAAAAATCATGTTAACTACTTTATGTTTGAAGTATTATAGATTTAAAAAGAATGAAAATTAATTATAAAATAAAATTAATTATAAAATAAAAACTCCTATTGTAGGGAGTAAATTGCTGTTGGACAAAAGAGATATTTCTCTCGAGAGCAATCATATTTTGTTCAACGATAATTGGAAAGACCGTCCTCAGCTTAAAGATATAATCTATTGAATTGTCTCTTACAGAGATGTATATGGTCGATAAAGCTTTTCCCTGTAATTCTATAAATAACAGGTCATCGGAGCTGATGCTTTTGTTTAATGAGAACCCGCCTTTACATCTTCATGCATTGTCGGACTGGTGAATTTTATGTACCTATTCAACCACAAAATACAATGAAGCGAGCACGTATTTAGATTTATGAGTTAATAGGCTGTGCGATTAGTGATTCAACTTATAAACCGCACGACCAAAGATCTAAGACTGAAAGATGACAAACCGAAACGTCTATGTTAAACTATGTGCAAATAATTCTTTTCCCGCGCATTTAAAGAACAATTGTACTACTTTTCTTCTCGTAAAAATGTAAACAGTTTATCTATTTGTTAAAAATGAGATCTTAAGCGTTCTTTGTAATATTGGTGTCATCTCCAACTGCAGTCCAATCCATAACTTGTTGGAACTTTGGCAGTATGAAAATATGGTGAAGATGTAAC
This sequence comes from Cerastoderma edule, assembly GCA_947846245.1. Taxonomy (NCBI): domain Eukaryota; kingdom Metazoa; phylum Mollusca; class Bivalvia; order Cardiida; family Cardiidae; genus Cerastoderma; species Cerastoderma edule. The sequence continues at coordinate 23,196,920 of OX401405.1, read as the reverse complement.
TACTGTAAGAACGGGTTTCGAGAAGAAACCCCTTTGTATATCTGATATGCTGAACTTTCGCTTAGCAACTCATCGAGAAGACAAAATTACATATGAAGAATAAAAGATTTTGTTTAAAGCAATGTTTCTTACAAATGACGTTGAAATATAAATGGCCCTGTCAATTGAATAATGGCTAACAAATGTCTTTATTTGAACAAGAGTAGAAAACAATTTGATGAAAAGATGTATTTTTCGTCAAAAATAATTGGATCCGTAATATGGACGGTAGCAGGTCAATTCGTACCCAGACCGATTCGTACCCACCCTTTTTTGGCTAATTCGAACCCACTTTTCGGTCAATTCGTACCCATACTAATTTTTAAGAAGTCAATTCGTAACCAGTCTATAATTCAGTATTTTAAGATCATTTTTTTACGTTGTTC